>PVIU01013511.1:0-55610 GCA_004026605.1 Ondatra zibethicus | reverse complement strand
CCACGGAATAGAAACCAAAGTCATGCCTCCACACAGACCCCAGTCCACGGAATAGAAACCAAAGTCATGCCTCCACACAGACCCCAGTCCACGGAATAGAAACCAAAGTCATGCCTCCACACAGACCCCAGTCCACGGAATAGAAACCAAAGTCATGCCTCCACACAGACCTGCAGGTCGGGTGGTGCTAAGTAAGGGTGGGAGAACAGTAACAGTTTTCAAAACCAAACATTCTAGCAAAATACAATCAAAGATGTACAAATTTGAGACTTAAATAAACGGATTTTTTTTTTTTTGGTTTTTCGAGACAGGGTTTCTCTGTAGCTTTGGAGCCTGTCCTGGAACTAGCTCTTGTAGACCAGGCTGACCTCGAACTCACAGCGATCCGCCTGCCTCTGCCTCCCGAGTGCTGGGATTAAAGGCATGCGCCACCACCGCCTGGCAAACAGGGAATTATAGTAGGAAAATATTTAAAATCTTTGCTTTTTCATAAACTGTTACATTTCTCTAAGAGCAAAAGACCTATGCACAGCAAAATCACTGCCACTCATTGCCTAAATAGCCTCATGAGTACAGCGCAAGGTGCACATGTGTGTGCAGAAGCAAGGCACCAGCAAAGGTGCACACATGTGTATAGAATCAAGGCACTAGCAAAGGTGCACACGTATGTGCAAAACCAAGGCACCAGCAAAGGTACACACGTGTGTATAGAACCAAGGCAACAGCAAAGGTGCACACGTGTGTGCAGAACCAAGGCACCAGCAAAGGTGCACACTTGTGTGCAGAACCAAGGTACTAGCGAAGGTGCACGTGTGGGCAGAACCAAGGCACCAGCGAAGCCACACAATACGTGATTGTTACCAAAACCACCTCTGATTCATTGTTTGATTTGTGCATCCGAAACCTTTTACTGTTGACATTTTTCTCAACCCCCAAAATCAGCTACAGCAATCCCCACATAGGGTTTCTACCTACACTTAAGGGTCTATGCTCTAGGAAATAACGGAGCGAGCGCCAGGGTAAGAGTCTGGGCTGTGATTGTGTGCAGCAGGCATCTGAGCTGGGCATCACTTACACTGTTGGACTGCTGCATGTATTCAAGCTTGTTTGAAATTACCAGGATGAGTCTTGTGTCTCCCCCCACCCACCCAACTGGCCTCTAGCTCTCGATCCTCCTGCCTCCAAGTGCTGGGATTACAGGCACCACCACTCCCAGCCAACCACGTGGTCTTTATTCCAGCAAGATGACTCCTAAGGAAAATTTCTTAGCCGCTTGCTTCCTCTCACCATTCATTTCCTGTCCACAAACCTTTCCCATCTCTTTCCATCATCTGCCACTCAATTGCTCAGGCTCCAAGATGACGGCCACTCTCATTTTCTATCTTTCCATTCATCCATCACCTGGTCATTGCTGATCTATTGGCAGTACTCCAAAATACCCAAGTCTGCCAAAGCCACTACCACTGTTTATCCTAACCCCAAGGTTTGCCAGTTGGTTCATTCGTGTTAGCTGCTTTCTTTTCTCCCTTCCTGTGTGCAGTTGGGCAGGAGCTGGAGCTTCACACAGGCTCTACTGTGGAGCAGCACCCCAGTCTGTGCCCCTTTCCTGACTCACAGGATGCATCTCCACAGCAACCAGAATGGGATTATAAACAATTCCCTTATCTCCACTGCCAATCACTTTCTTATGCTCACAGTGACTCCAAAGTTTGTATCTGGCTTTCGAAGACCTAAGACAGACTTTCTTTCTGAGCTCCTTTGCCCAGTCCTTTGATCTTTTCTCACCTCCTGAGAACGGCAACTCTATTTCAATTGCAGGGCCTTTGCACTTGCGGTTACCATTCTTTCCCGGACCATGGCACAGGTCAGATCTCAGCTCAGACACCAGCTTGGAAAGTTCATTCCTGAAACGATCTCACCTTCTTGGTTAACTTTTGTATTGTCAGTGCCTTGTAATTAGAAGTATTTGTGAGTATGCATTGCTGGGAATTGGACTCAGGGCCTCAAATGGTAATTTTTCTTGACCACCACAAAGTTTAGTTATATGAAGAATGAAAATTCACACGAGGAACATCTTAAACCTACTCTTTGCAAAATGTCATTCTTATTAGCTACTAAAATAGATTTTTATTTCCTTAGAGACAGTGTCTTACTTTGTGGTACAAGCTGGCTTTAAACATGGTCTTTCTGTCTCAGCCTCCTGAGTAATGGAGCTCACGTAAGCACAACCATGACCAGTTACTAAGTGTTTTTTACTTCCTGGCCTTTCATACTAATGGGACAGACTCCAGCTGGGAGTCATTCATGATGTCATCTGTCTTCAGCACTATAAAAACAGCAATTTCACAATATAAAATATATTACTCCTAGATATCAGGAAAAATTCACCAATTTCTGTGTTAAAAGTAAATCTATGCTGGGCAGTGGTGGGCACACACCTTTAATCCCAGCACTCGGGAGGCAGAGGCAGGATTTCTGTGAGTTCGAGGCCAGCCTGGTCTACAGAACTAGCTCCAGGACAGCTAGGGCTGTTATACAGAGAAACCCTGTCTCAAAAAACCAAAAAAGTAATTCTACTGCAATGGGATTAGGTATCAGCTGATTCCCAGCCCATGAATACAAACACGAATGGGCAAAAAGGAATGATTTTAGCTGTGGTTTCTCAGTTCTAGAACAAAACATTTTTAGCACTTTACTGTCTTTTATTCAATGACTTAATCCTAGCAGTTGGGCTAATGGACATTTTACATTTTGGATTGTATTACCATGTACTAATTGGGTATGCTTAAACATACCTGCAATACCAGCACTTAGAACATGAGGCAGGAAGATCAAGTGTTTAAGTTAACTGAAAGATAATGAACTCTATTTTTTAAAATATTTATTTATTGTGTATACAGTATGTATGTATGTATGTATGTATATATATATATATATATATGCATGCATGCCTGCAGGCCAGAAGAGGGCACCAGATCTCATTATAGATGGTTGTGAGCCACCATGTGGTTGCTGGGAATTGAACTCAGGACCTCTGGAAGAGCAGTCAGTGCTCTTAACCACTGAGCCATCTCTCCAGCCCCCCCAATAAACTCTATTTTTAAAATTCTTCTCTTCTTGTCTGTCAGAACCATGTAGATCCTACAAACATGGGCGCATTTAATTCTGCACTACAAGATGGACCCAGGAGCAACCCAGGAAGTATTTGTGACACTATACACTATGTACAACCACAGGTCTCAGTGTGTCTGGAGCTTTTCAAAATGATCCTATAGAGCTTCATCACTGGGCCTGCCCTTCTGTAATTTTCCTGCATCCCTTGATCCACTGTATCACTAGGAACCATAGCCCAGAGGGGGCACACTGGGATACTTTGATGGACAAGGCCTGCAGGCTACTGGTGGCATAACCCTAGCTGAGTGTGACCTAGAACGTCTGGTTTTTCTGTCTTCACCTGTGAGTGCTGCGATTAAAGGAATGGACCACCCATATCTAGTTTCATGCAGTGCTGGAGCTGAAACCCAGGGCTTTGTGTATACCAAGCAAGAACTCTACTGACTGCCACGCTCCCGGCCCACACATGAGAAACTGTAGATTGAACTATTGTCCTCAAGAAGTCATATACTGCACAGAATTTGCTTTTGATGTGTGAACATGTGTGTGCATATACAGGTACACATGCAAGCTGCAAATGTGTATGCACGTGGAGGCCAGAAGTTGATCACTCCATTTTAATTTTTGACAGTTTCTCTCACTGGTTCTGTTAGCTCACTGATTCAGCCAGGGCTCCTAGCCAGCAAGTCCCAGGGACCTTCCTGTCTCCCTGGCAATAGAATTGCAGGCATTTACCATCACGCCCAGTTTTTAACTGGATCAAACTCAGGTTCTCAGGTTTACAAGGAAAACATTTTAGTGACTGGGTCATCTCCTCAGCCCCACAAAACATTGTAATTTTTTGTGGTACTGGGTGACCTTCTGCTGCTAACTAGACACTTTACCACTGAGCTCCATTATCAGCCTAGTTTCGTTCTTTGAACAGGGCTCTTGCTCAAGCACGCCTCCTGTTCAGCATTCCCAGTCGCTAGGTCTTTTAGTGTATGCTATCATGTTTAGACATTTGCAGTAACATTTAAGAGAGTTAGCTGGGTGTAGCACTTATTTATAACCCCAGCACTAGAGAGGCTGAAGTAGGCTGGAGGGTCTGAGGCCAGCCCAGGCTACAAACTACAAAACAGAGAAGGCCGGGCGGTGGTGGCGCACACCTTTAATCCCAGCACTCGGGAGGCAGAGACAGGTGGATCTCTGTGAGTTCGAGGCCAGCCTGGACTACAGAGCGAGTTACAGGACAGGCTCCAAAGCTACAGAGAAACCCTATCTCGAAAAACGAAAAAAACAAACAAACCAGAGAATGCACCAAAACTGCCACCAGGATCGTAGAGCAATTTGGGCATTAGGTGCTCTTTAAAGGACTAAATACAGGTACTAATGGCAGTGAACTGATCAAGACAAGACTTTTTGCATAAACTGAAAGTTACCATCACCTTCTCTGATGATGAGACACAGTTAGACTCATAGATACCCAGCAAAATCTTGGTGCCTACCCTCTGCCAGAAGAAACCAACCCCCCAGGACTGGCCCAACACCACACTCCTACAATTAATTGAACAACTATTAATTGTTCAGCTAACTCTGTCCAGATTAAACAGTACCCAATGACCCTTAAAACAAAGGCTTTTCTCCATGCCATATGCTATTATGATCTTTTGTGTCTAGACACCTTCTAGGTCAGAGCAAAAGCCAATTTTTACTTCTGTGTAACTTCAATGCAGTTACAGGTCTAGCTTTGTAAATACTGTCTGCTCAGATAAATACTACTGCATATTACTCCCTCAAAGAAAATGTCTGTTTAACCTCATATTCTAGGAAGAAAACAATAACCAAAGAAATGGAACATAACTTCCTAGAGGTTCTTAGAACCTTTTCTTCTGAATACTTACCCATAATTTTTGGTCTGTTTTTGTTTTACATTTTTGACAAGGTCTCCTGCATCCAAGGCTGGCTTCAAACTTGCTATGGCAAACAGTGACCATGGAGTCCCTTGCTTCTAACCTCCCAAGAGCTAGGATTACAGATGTGTGCCACCATGTCTGGTTTCTGAAGTGTGGGTGATAAGACCCAGAGCTTTAGGCATGACGGCGCTAACAATTGGGTTTCATACCAAGCTATTATGTAGATATTTTTCTTATTTCTTAGGAATATCTTGAGTTGAAAAGTTATACCTAGAAATGCTAACCCAGGATGTTAACCATTTACTAAGTAGAAGAAGTACTGTTTCCCACAGAAGCCAAACAGAAAACAAAATGTTACTAACATTTTCTATTTATTCATTAATAAAAAGTGCATAGTACAGCCCTTTACCCCAATCCAAGTACTCAGTAAAAGATTAACAGTAAATGCTCGATGACACGAACTGATTTGTTTGGCATGACTTAAACATTTAGAAACATCAAATTACATTCAGTACATCACATGACCACTTTTGCTTTTAACAAAATATTTAACAAATAATCATTGGACATGTAACAAATACCCAGGATTCTTCACTGAGAAATATAAGACTGTCCATATTTTCTATTGCAACAACAAAATTTAATTATTTGCTATTAAGTCTCCTCATTTTTCCTTCTTCAAGTTGCTGGTTTGTGATTTAAACTGAGTTGGTCAAATTTGAGCATAAAATCACCGAAAGCGACAAACTTTCAGTTAGAGTGACAGACTTCCACAATCTAAGATATCAGTGAGTTTATAAACACTATCACAGATACTAAATGGAACCACGGGTCAGTGATACTCATGGATACTCTGGAGAACCACTGTGCATTGTAAAACAGGCCTTCCTAAGCATGGGATAGTGTTTAGATACATGATGGAATCTTTTGCTGGAAACAGTCCTAGTGTTAACCTGCCCCATGTGGAAAAGAGAAACCAAAACTACTAGATTTTGTATAACACAGTATGAAATGACTCAAACTCTAGACAGCAAACGGCTCAGACTGATGGGAATGTAAGATTTCTCCTTCACTTTCTCTATTTTAAGAGAACTGCAGCTACAGAGCAAGTGAAGGTTTGCAAGCTAAATAAATAATGGTATTAGGAATATGCTCAATTAAGACATGTAGAAGCTTCAAGAAGAGAGCAATATAAATTATTAGTGAGGTTAATAATAACAATATTCTATAGAGGATACCACCATTTTAGGAATACAGAAAAATTTCCACAGCAAACAAAATAACAAAGAATAAAAAATAAAAACCCAAGATCAAGTACTTCTCAAAGAAACTCAACTGTTAACAGGCATTGAAATGTCTGGATTGGATTTTTCTATACAATTGTGCTCATATATCCTTCTGGTGAATATGTAACCAAGCCTTTTCTGTGTTGGAAAGCAAAAACTCTGAAGGGCTAAAAAACCAGGGCTGTGTCACCAACTCAACAGAGGGCTCATGTAGGAAAAGGCTCAGCTATTTACACAGAGCGTGCATGTGACGGAAATGAACATCTAGAATAAGAATCCACACTTCCAAGGCTCTAACACTTGTGTTCTCTATCTACATTTTGGCCATTTTTTTTTAAACCAAGGTCAAGTCTCAATTACTCGTGAGGAGACTGAGTGAACACATCAGCTCTCCGTTGGGTCTCGCTTCAGTGGGTTAGAAAACGAACTGTCGGAGCACATGTGCAGGTCCTCAAAGGGTGAGGACAGGAAAGGAAATTCTACAGGGATTTAGTTCCCTTTGACGCCATTCAGTCTTGTTCAGCTTTAAGTCCCTCGCCCCATTTTCCCTTCTGAGGCAAGGTGTTCCTACGCAGCCCAGCCTAACCTGAAAATGACTACTTAGTCCAGTTTGGCCTCAAGACTGTCGCCATATCTGGCTTTTGGGTTAAACTGGACCAGAAATGAAGCAGGGAAAACTAACAGTTGGCCAGGGCAAGAGAGCAGAAACGCTTCTTTCACCCTGTGCTCTTCTTTTGTTCAGGATTTAACTTACCTGGGTTAAGTCACCCTTTATAAGCACAAGTACCTAAAAGATGGTTCTATTATTTCAAGTGCTGAGGGCAAAGTGAGTCAGGAAGAATGTCAGCAGCAGGACCACAGCACAGGACAAAGTGATGCCCTGAACCATGCTCTGGGCCAGGGCGTACCCACCTCATGAGGGATCAGCGGCGACACGGAGCCGGGCCAGAGGTCTGTCAGTGGCACCATAACAGACAAGTTTATTTAGTTTACACAAACAGTTGCTAGGATCTGTACAGTGGCAGCCTAGACTGACCTCGGGGAGGAAATCTTTGCATTGATAGCAAAGTATGTTCTAGCCCCAACAGATCATCTGCAGCTACTTCCTACACAAAACTCCAGGCTGTCCACGCATGTCCAGATGCATTTGTATTCACTGCTTCTTGAGCTGAGGAGAACAATGCAACCTCTTACTTTTTAAATGCATTCTAAAATTTCAGTTTCTGATACTCCTTTCCACTCCAATACTTCCACTTCCCACTACTATACAGACTCAATAGAGCCGAGAGGTGAGAAATATTCTTGTTTGGAAATGAAAAAACATTTTCCTCCTTTCCCTGGAAATAAACCAATTTTTCTTCATCTCAGAAGACTAAAAGTTTTTTTCAAATAAAAAGGTGTGAAAATAAATGGACATTAAAATGTCAACCCCACACACAGATGTAGGACGATTCCATTCTAATAGGTAACTGTTGGAATGGGAGAGAGGCTTGCTGAGAGGCATTCACTTCAAGAGACAAACAAATACAGCCCATGTTAGCCCGGGGTAGAGTGTATCTGGCAAAGGCAGAATCGACTCTTCCTTTCATGAGCCGTGTAAGGCTAGTAGTGTACGGTGGCTTTCAACGACACGCAACGGATTCTAAACCAACCACTATATTAATCAATCATGTTTATTTAAAGTATTCTTAACATCAGAAATTTTTAATGTGAATTTAAAAAAAAATCATTAAACAACCAGTTCACTTTTCCTATTCTAGCCACATGAGCCATCTGCAGCTACCACAGCTGGAGGCTCTAAGGGAAATAGGCTAAAAGCTTCACTGCCCAAGAACTACAGAAAACTTCCAAGGCAAAGTAAATACAGCGTGGCTCTGCCATTCACACCAGACAACCCCAAATAAATACCTTATGGAAAAAATTAAAATCCATTAAAACCACTTAAAATACTTAAATGCAGAAATCTCAATTTTCCTTCAGTTGGGCTAGAAGCCACCAAAGACATTATGATCACGGCTCCAGGGACGAGTGGAATGTTTAAGCTTAGGCCAAGTAACAAAGCCCTGTGAACGTTCTGATAGATCCATTTACTCAGGTATACCGTAAATAAGAACTGAGCAACACAAGAAGCAAAAGTCAGTTTGCATGTGAAATTTCTATAAGCTCATGAAAACAATACCATCCCCAATCGCAGATGGAAAAGGAAAAACAGCTAAGAGTACTCTGGTCATCTTCAGTCATTTGGTCGTGCACAGCGTTAACAATCTGTTTCCCACATCATCGTTAGTCCACAGGCGGAGCGGGAGGGTCCTGTCCCTGGCATTAAAGAGAATGGGTTGAGAGACTTTTAACACATCTAATAAGTAAAAAAGGAGCAGCACACCTGTCCCCAACCCCGTCGTGCTAAATTCATACTTGGAGTCCTCAAGTTTTTATACAGGGAACATAAGGAAAACCGTGGTCTGGCAGTGTTTGTCCCATGCTTGCTTGTGTGTGGAGAAAGGGAGCAGCCACCATGAGGTAGTGTCAGTCCCCTTACTGATGTGATAGGCTGAGTGCAGACTCTCCCAACTGGAGACTCCGGTTTCTCACTGTGGGATTGTACCAGAATGTGGCTTGGGTGCTTGTGACAACCATCTTACCACAAGAAGAGAAGCCCACCTTCCAGTGAAGCCTGTAGTAATAGAACAGAAACTGGCCATGCATGCACGAGTGCATGTATATATATATGTCTAGAACAGGTCTTGCACGCTGTCGTGGGTACCTCAAAGGATGGCTTCATGCACATTGGCTAAGCACTCCTAGTTAAGCTATCTCCTCGGACCATGTGAGAGCACTGCTAATTTCTGTCTCTTTTGAGACAGGGGATTTGTTAGGCAGCCTATGGGCTGGAATTACAGCTGTGTAGAGCACGTTCTGCTTCAGAGCGTTAAACCTCCTCAACACTAAACTAACCAGATTTTTGGTGTGTTAACCAATAAATCCACCATTTAGTCACCTTTATGTTGGTTTTTGCTACTTGCATTAGAAAGCGTCTGAGCTAAAAGAAGATGGAAGCTATGCCAAGCAATATGGGCTGAGTTACGAGGATCCTGAATTTGAGGCCAGTTTGAGCTACAAAGTGAGTTCAAGGCTATCTGGGCCATACAGGGAGACTTTTATCTCAAAAACAGAGAAAGAAAGAGAGAGAGAGAAAGTAAATAACCAAATTTTAGGACTGCTGGGAAGGCGTTATTTCCTTACCTTGGCATGCTCTGTAAGGTGGAACAGCATTTCTACTGCATTTCTACTGTTCCTTGCTTAGAGACTACTGTTCCTAAGACCAATAAGGTCCAGGGGTGTATCACCTGTGATGACTTCTAAATCAGGTTATATTGGATTGCTTTATCTCTAAACATTGGAGATATTGCTCCCTGACATAAAAATAATAAAGGTGTACACACAGTGTAAGAAAAGAGGCTAAGAAAGAAATATTTCGCATAGGCAAGCTCTTTATGCACATTCCCTTTCCAAGAAAAGCCTGAGGTACATTAAAGCTTTCTTTTCTACTTCCTTCCCTCCTTGACCTTGGCCAACTCTCGCTGCCCCCCAGGTTCAGAGTTAAAGGGACCATCACGGCCTGCAGACGAAAACCTGCGTGTGCCAATGATGCCATTCTTAGCTAACTCAGCACAGGGCATGCCTGCTGCTCTACCAAAGCTCCACAGTGTAGCCCGACTCTCACTGTATACTTGGTTTCCTTGTAAGTTCTAACATTAACAACATAAGGCCACAAAAATGCAGCAATTAAAAACCACACTTTGTGAAGGCTGAATAAGAGAATTAAGAGTAATTTGGTTCCAACATGTGGCTTCAACATGGAAAAAAAAATCTATTTTTTTTTTTGAGATGGGGTTTCCAAACTAGGCTTTAACCAGCTAACTAGCTCTAACTAACTGGCTCTAACTAGCAAAGGATGACCTTGAACCTCTGAGCATCCTACCTCCACCTCCCCAGTGCAGGGATTACAGGTGTGCCACCACACCCTGTTTGTGAGGTGCTGAGGAGCCAATGCAGGGCTTCATGCACACTAGGCAAGCAGTCTACCAACCGAGCCATATCCCTAGCCTGAACACTTTTTTTTTTCTGGATGCTGTGTCATTTTATAGATACTATCACCTTCCTAAAATAAAATAGTACAAGGTGGCCTAGAACTCACAAGGTAGACTAGGCTAGCCTTGGGTTTGTGGTAACCCTCCTTCCTGATCTACCCTCCCAAGTGCAGGGATTACAGATGAGCCACACCTCGCTCTGCTTGGTTTTTTTTTTTTTATGTTTATCTCCATAAAAAGACAACCGGGAACTGAAAATTTTATTATGGCTACAATGAAAGAATTCAGTCCAAGAATTAAGTCTTCCCCTGGATAATTTAGATACTTCAGTCAAAACAAACATCCCCACGCTAACCCGAAAGGATGAATAATTCTTACACTGTGAGGACTGGAGGGCTTTCCAGGGAGGCTGGAGCCTCTCAAATTAGGAGGCCTCAGTAAGAACAGGAGCACTGCAATCACCATCCAGGCCATCAGGATCACAGTAATGCTGACACTGTTGTCACTGGAGGGTCCTGGCACTAAAGACAAACAAGAGGAACAGCTGTAGCGAAACTGTAAAACTGTTAGATAAAGGTAAAATAGATTCTAATGCTAAAAATCACAGTAAGAAAAACACTAATACTTTAGAGTAAAGCTGTAAACTAATATATCTCAATTTCTCATTCCTTCAAGTGAGAAAAATCTATAAGGTATAACTTATGTTAGTCACAAACCAAATTATAGTAAAGACTTTGACTACTCTAATAGTTCTTTACAATTTTATCTTTTATTATGTGTGTGTGTGTTCATGTGTGTGTACCTGTCTCTGTGTGGAGGCCAAAGGAGTTGGGTCCCCAAAGCTGGGGTAATGGGCAGACTGAGTCATCTGACACACATGCTGGGGACAGAACTCTGGGCCTCCGCAAGAGGCAGCCCAGCCGAATGTAGTAAGTTCATAGTTTGTGTTAAGAAAAAACTGAGAATTTGGGAAGATACTTATCACTGTGCCACTCCATGGGCTACACATATTCAACAGTTTTGCATTGATTTCAGAAGGTTCACGGACTCAGAAAATCACAAATCCATAGATTTGCTGAGATCTAAAGAAGCCGATTAAGAATACCTAATGGGGGCTGGAGAGCACTGGCTGTTCTTCCAGAGGTTCTGAGTTCAATTCCCAGCCACCTATAATGAGATCTGGTAACCTCTTCTGGCCTGCAGGCACAATGCAGGCAGAACACTGTATACATGATAAATAAATCTTTTAAAAAAATACCTAATGGAGTCAGGCGGTGGTGGCTCACGCACGTGTGCCTTTAGTCCCTGCACTCAGCAGACTGAGAGGCAGGTGGATCTGAGTTCGAGGCCAGCCTGGTCTACAGAGTGAGTTCTGGGACAGCCTGGTCTACGGAGTGAGTTCCAGGACAGCCAGGGCTACACAGAGAAACTCTGTCTCAAAAACAAAACAAATTAGCTGGGTTGGTGGTGGCACACGCCTTTAATCCTTGAACTTGGGAGGCAGAGGCAGGCGGATCTCTGAGTTTGAGGTTAGTCTGGTCTACAAGAGCTAGTTCCAGAACAGGTTCCAAAACTATAGAGAAACCCTGTCTTGAAAAAAACAAAACCAAACCCAAAAATGTTTATCCTTTTATTTTTGTGTGTGGGTCAGAGGGTAACTTTTAAGATCTGGTTCTTTCTTTCCACCATGTGAGTCCCAGGCAATGAATTTAGGATATAAGCCTTGGTGCTAAGTGCTTTTATCAGGTGAGCCATCTTACTTGAACTTCATTGGATCCTATTCTTCTTACGCAGGGTCTATCCATCATTCATTATCATCAGGTCTCCAGGGTAACCTAGGCTGGCCTTACATTCCTGATTTTCCTTTCCCTAACTCCCAGACAAGTGTGTCATCCAAAACTCCAGTAACATGAACCCCTCTGCTGACCAGCCCAGTGAGTAACCACTGCTGATCCATCGACTCTGACTGAGCACACTGGTTTGACCTTTGCTGGTGTGACCTGGCCCTACTTATCCAATCTTCACTTCTTCCAACACTATCTCTTCTAGTTATTCCACATTCTTGAGCCAATGTTTCCTTCCCTCACCTGGCTGTACATCGGTAAGGCCTGTGACCCACACCACAGATTGAGGCCCTGCATCAGAGCATCTGATTCAGGAGCAGCATATGGGTGTGCTCTAATACATTTTAAAACCTTCCCAAGTGAATCTGATGTAATAATAATTCAATACTACTCATGCAAACTCAGTCCTTCCAAAGCACCCCATATCCTCCACCCTGTCTAGCATGTGTTCACAACCAACTCCCATTTACTCTCTACCTCCCTCTTACCTTTAACAATCCCATTCCTTCTGCTACTGTCCTGTAGCCTTCCCCCAAAGAATCATGGCATTTCTCAGTTAAAGGAATGGCTTCCCTGCTTCCTTAATTAGATGATCAGATTGTTGCTGCTGATTTCCAAGGCTGGGGATCAAACCCAGGGCCTTGGATGTGCTGAGCAGGTAGATCTCTGTGAGTTCAAGGCTAGCCTGATCTATACAAAGAAACTCTGCCTCAAAAAAAGAAGAGGAAGAAGAAGAGGAAGAAGAAAGAAAAAATTGCCTGTAGCGGTCACAGAGAAGTAGGTGACAAGTAATGCTTTAAATTTTTTTCTAAGTGGTGTTTGTGATCTGTGTCGGTACTGGAAGAGAACATCAGATGCTCTGGATCTAGACTGAAGGTGCTTATGAGCTGCCTGACATAGAAGCTGGAAACTAGGGGCTAGAGAGATGGCTCAGAGGTTAAGAGCATTGACTGTTCTTCCAAAGGTCCTGAGTTCAATTCCCAGCAACCACATGATGGCTCACAACCATCTGTAGTGGGATCTGGTGCCCTCTTATGGCCTGTAGGCATATACACAGACAGAAAACTGTATATATAATAAACAAAATCTTAAAAAAAAAAGCTGGAAACTGGATTCAGTCCTCTGCAAGAGCAGCAAGCATTCCTAACTGCCAAGCCATCTCTCCAGTCTACACCAAGCTTTTAACATAGGGAATATAACTTAGTCTGATTTTATTTAAAAATTACATTATTTACTTATTTTGTATATGTATGAGTATAAGCATACATGCCATAGCACACGTGTTGCAGTCTGAGGACACTATGAGAAAGTGAGTTCTCTTCTATTGTGTGTGTGTCCCAGGGAATTGAACTTAGATCACCAAGATTGGAGGGTAAGCAGCTTTATCTGTTGAGCATAAGAAAGAAATAGTCTTTTAAAAGGTTCTGCCAGGCAGTGGTGCACGCCTTTTAATTCCAGCACTTGGGAGGCAGAGGCAGGTGGGGATGTCTGTGAGTTCCAGGATAGTCAGAGCTGTTACACAGAGAAACCCTGTCTTGAAAAACTAAAAAAGAAAAAAGATTCTACAAAGCCCTAACAATGTTTTTCATGTTCAGACAAACCTCTGAACTGTCTTTCAAGGTGGTTCTATGAAAAGCCTAGAAATGTTCTTCAGATGGCTGCCTTCTGTATAAGAAAACCTTGCTAAAAGGTAACTACAAAATGCAGGGACTAGAGGACGAAGATGCTAAAGCATGGCAAGTTTAGATCTAGAGAGCGAGCAACTGCCAAAAGAACCAGGGAGAGACAGATTACTACCTCTATGCTGGGAATCTAGAAGACAGAAAGGATTTGCCTCCAAAGTCTCTTTGCCCTCAAGAAATTTAGAACAGTTGACATAAGATAACTAAGTAGCCAGTGGTGGCCCCGTGCACACCTTTAATCTCCACCCAGCAAAAAAAACCTAAGTAAAACATAGTTACTAGATACATACTTACTAGTTATAGAACGAAGAGTCACTAGATACATAGTTACTAAACAAAAGACATAGTCACTAGATACATAGTTACTAGACAAAAGACAAACATAGTCACTAGATACATAGTTACTAGACAAAGGAAAAAACTTAAAAAGTTTTTAAGAACAATAGAGATTCTAGGTTTCTATCTGTAAAGAATTTTAAGTTGTGTAAAGTACATTTTTCTAAGTTGTATGACAAGTGGTTTCTGTTTTACTACTGATAATGTCTAAAAAGATTGTATTCATTTCTATATTATATTTAAAAAAGAACAACAGAATGGTACCACTAAGAAGGTAAGACTATGCGTGGGGCGGTGGTGGTATAGGCCTTTAACCCCAGCACTCAGGGACAGAGACAGGGGGATCTCTGTTAGTTCGTGGTCAGGCTGGTCTACAGCACGAGTTCCAGGACAACCAGGGCTGTTACACAGAGAAATCCTCTCTCAAATACACCAAAAAAAGAAAAAAGGAAAAAAAAAGGTAATTGTCAAAATGTAGATAGAGTGAGGACCAGGAAGATGGCTTTGTAGTTAAAGGTACCTGCCACCAAGCCTGATGACCAGAGTTTGGGTACCATCCTCCAATATTTTTTTAGGATATACCATCCTCGAAACATTTAAAAAAAATGCAGAGTGAGAAGGAGTTGTGAGGCTATCTGGAAGAACATTCCAAGCATGGGGAACCAATGATGCCCCTGCATGAGGATCCAGTGGGATGTGGGATGTGCTCAATACTGACCATCACTAGTTTAGAAGTGGGATGAGGTTTGGATACCAGAGAAAGACTCATCAAAGGAGCAGTCAATCACAGCCAGGTCATAGCCCTCCCAGGACATAACACGGACCTTCTATTATGCATTAAATAAAAAACCCCTTAAGAGTTTTAGATGAGTGGGCTGGCGAGGCGGCTCACAGGTCCTGAGTTCAATTACCAGCAGCCACATGGTGACTTATAACCATCTATAATGAGATCTGATGACTTCTTCTGGCATGCTGGCATACATGCATGAAGAACACTGTATTCATAATAAATAATCAAATCTTTTTAAAAAAAAGGTGAAAAGAAGGCAAAAGCAAACTGCTATTATGTTAAGAAAAACAGAGAAACAGGGAGATAGTTAAGAACATATAAGGCTGGTATGGTGACAAGAGCCTTTGATCTCAACACTTGGGGGGCTGAGACAGACAGATCTCTGTGAATTCTAGGCCAGCCTGTTCTACATATCGAGTTCCAGACCAACCAAGGCTACATAGTAAGATCCTGTCTTAAACAAACAAAAGGAACCTATTATAAAAACTTACATGAGATGGAACAGGTAGGAGGCAGAATGGGGTGGTATGAAGTATATAGTTTTGGTTAAATCCTAAAGGTAGATGATAATGGATAGACCCCTGAGAGTCAAGAAGAGTCAAGGGTAACTTTCAGGGCAGAGATTTCACAAACTTATTGGAAAGACAAAGAAGAAAAGCAGCCATGGCAGATACTTCTAGGAGCTCAGTTCTGAAGAAGACAGTTTTGAGGTGCCTGGGAAACATCACAGTAGACATGTCCAGAAGACAGTCACCAGCACATACGTCATGAATCATGAGACTTGAGAACATCATCAAGGGAGTATAGGAAGGGAACAGCTCCAGGGAATGAGCTAATGAGGCCTGAGGGGGAAAAGGAAGACAGAGTAATTAGAAAGTTAGAACTGGAGGGAAAACATGGATAGAGAGAGTTGGAAAGACCTGTAAGACTGAACAATCACAGGTTCACAGTAGATAAAGGGTAGCTTTATGTAGAAATGGGAGAAGGTAGAAAATTATGTCAAGGATTGGGCTGGGTAGACAGCCCCATCAATGATGTGTTTGCCATGCAAACATGGCAAACTAAAATCCACTTAAACCTGAGAGTTTGGAAAGAAATTCTAGGCAAAAAACAAAACAAAACAGTTAAGCATGGCTTAACACCCGCGGCTCCTTTAAGAGAGGTTTTCCTGATTCAGGGGTAGCAGAAAAAAAGCTGTGCAGTTTTGAAATGGTGGCTTTCTGAGCCATGCTGCCAGTGTGAACTCTGGCTCTTTCAGGAGGCCGAGCATTTAAATGGGGTTTGTGGGCAGTGTGCTGCAAGTTACTTGGTGGCATCATGGGCCAACTGGTTATGAGAGTTGAGGTGGTGAGGACAGCTCCCACCCGGCAGTCTCAGAGGCAGTGAACAGGCTTCTGCAATGTCAGACTGGGCGGGAGCAAGCAGGCAGAGCCGTATTTTCCCTAGCAATGCTGCCACTTAGGTTTTTAAGAAGCAGTCCAGGTCAGAAAAGGATTACAGATACACAATAAAGACAAATTCAGACAGAAAAGACCTCTAAATGGATCACACACAGTGTTAGATAAATGTGCATAGGCTTGGGAGAGAGAAAAAAAATGAGCAAAGAGTTATAAAAAAAAGAGACAGTACAGTCATAGATTAAAAGGAATAAAGAAAAATAAGCCAAGTAAAGATGTCTAGATTATGTATATTATTGTGTTCTCTTTGAATTTTTGACTGGAGAGAGACATTTGATTCTGGGGACTGCTAAACTAAACCAACATATGTTTTAAAGGTTTCTTGACTTCAAAATTTGAGTCTAAGGACATGTTGCTTTGGAAAAGAGGTTCTTCTTTTATTTCCACAGAGTATGAGAACCTGTGGAATCCTTCCAGACTAATGCTTTGACGAACCAAGACCACCCGAAAAGTCTCCGTTAACACCCCAAAAATTACTTCACTCAACAAAAAGCAGGAATTAGTCTGGAGAGAACTATGTCCAAATTTCCAAATATTGTTTATAAATGTTTGTTTATATTTAAAGGGGGATATGCTATAGAGATTTGCATTGGTATAGATCTCGGTTTGATACAAATTTAAGGTGAATTTTGTTAGATGTATATTTCTGCTCTTGATTAAGGTATTGTGACTGTAATTCATTGTCAAGAAAGAGACCCCCATAAATGTTTTCTCCAGTAGACTCTGTGATGTCCTTCACAAATTCCCTCCCGTGTATTTACTTTCCCACCCTGGAAGCCTGGAGCCTCTTTTGTGCTATTAGTCTCCCACACATGCTTTAGCTGAAGAAGCTACAAAGCAGGAGTTATGTTGTTTTTCACACAGAGTTTTGCGATGTACCACAAAACAGCCTAGAGTTCACCATTCTGTTGCCTTGGCCTCCCATGTGGGATTTCAGCCATGCACTTCTACCCACGACAGAAGAGCTATAAATCAGTGACTCTTCCTTGAGGAGTCTGTACCCTCACTTGAAGCAGTCAAACATTTGAGTATATATTAAACATCAAATCTATAACCTAGAGCCACTTACCAAATAATAAACTAAAAGCCAGGCAAGATGGCACATGCCTATAATTGTAGCACCTTGGGAGGTGGAAGCCATACAATCAGATATTCAAGGCCAGCTTGGTTTTTTCTCCTTTAAAGATTATGTATACAGTATTCTGCCTGCATATACTCCAGCATGCCAGAAGAGGGCACCGGATCTCCAGATCTCTTTATAGATGGTTGTGAACCACCATAAGTTTGCTGGAACTTGAAATCAGGACCTCTGGGAAAGTAGCCAGAGCTCTTAACTGAGTCATCTCTCTCCATGAAACTGTTTTTAAAAAATGAAAATAATATACCGGGTGATGGTATGGCATGCCTTCAATCCCAGCACTCAGGAGGTAGAGGCAGGAGGATCTGTGAGTTTGAGGCCAGTCTGGTCTAAAGAGTGAGTTCCAGAACAGCTAGGGTTGTTACACAGAGAAATTCTGTCTTGAAAAAATAAAAAAAGATAATGAGGTCTGGTGCCCTCTTCTGGCCTGCAGGCAGAATGCTGTATAAATAATAAATAAACATTTAAAAAATAAATAAATAAAAAAAGAAAAAAAAAGAAAAAGAAAAAATAAAACATCCAAAGGGAGAATACTGTCTGCTGACTCTTCCAGGCCACCTGCCTTCCTTGTGGCCCAGCCCACCCTCAAACTTCCCACTGATACTTACACTCGCGGAGGCACTCTGTGTCTGTGCAGTAGGACTGGGACTGCCGAAGCTGCAGGGAGAGGAAAGGACAGTTAGCTGCTGAGTCACCAACATGGGTTTGGGGCAGGGGGAGCGGCAGACCTCAGTGCTGGAGCTAGCTCAGCCTGCATGCAGCCTGCATGTAATTCCTAGCACCACATAATAAAGAAGCAAATGAGCTTTTTAAAAGTTTAGACATATTTATTTTATGTGAGTATCCTGCCTGCATGTTTGTCTGTGCATCATGTGCATGCCTGGTGCCCAACCAAGGTCAGCACTGGGTATCAGGCTTTTTTGGGGTGGGGGGGCACAGAGGTTTTAAGTTACCCTGTGAGTTCTGGGAAGTGAACCCAGGACTGATCTCTGGAAGAGCAGCTAGTTCACTTAACCTGCTGAGCCATCTCTTCAGGACCTTTACTTTTTTGAGTCAGGGTCTCATGGAGACCAGGCTAGCCTTGAACTCACTACACAACAGAGGAACATCATAAACTCCTGATCCTCCCTGCCTCTACCTACCAAAGGCTAGGATTGTCACCATGGTCAAATATAACATTTTGGACAAATAAAACCTTTGGTTTTGGAATTTAAAATATTTTAAAATCTATCAGTCAATTACACAAATCAAATTATGAATGTTCAATTTATGCTACCATTTTTTAGGTGGTTGAGAAATGAAAATCTCACTAGAGATGACTGGATGGTAGAAAGTGAAGAACATGCAACTTTTCAATTCAGTCTCATGAATGACACCCTCTTATATATTCAGTAAAACCACATCTGCTGCCAGCCCAGTGTAAAAAGTCTTTTTCTATTCCACCAGCCAGTTCCCAAATAATGACATGGAGACTTATTAATTATGAAAGCTCGGTCTGTAGCTTAGGCTTGTTCCTAACTAGCTCTTCTAACTTAAATGAACCCATTTGTATTAATCTGCATTCTATCATGTACCATCTATCATGTTCCATCTTGTACCCATTTTCTTTCTATGGCTCCTGGCATCTCCTGTGCACCTATACTCCTCCTCTTTCTTTCTCTCTCCCTGGAAATCCCACCTATACCTCCTACCTTGCTATTAGCCGGTCAGCTTTTTATTACACCAATCATATCTTCACACAGTGTACAAGGAGCCTACAACACCAAGAGGGCAACTGTTTGTATAGCAACCAGCAGAACTACTGCTGTGCTGGCTAAGTATGGGCTCTGCAGAATGACAGGCATTGCCTTAAAGTCAGGCTAGGCAACTTTCGAGTCTTTCAAGACTTTGGGAAAGTTCCTTGACACCTCTAAACATTAGTTTGTTCATCTAAATGGGGACAAGTGCCCATTTATCAGGGTACCATAGGGATTAGCACAGATGACACATGTGAAGAGCAGTAATGACCCACTAAACCCTAGTATGATCGTGCTGCACAAAGTCCAGTCTCACCAATAGGGCTGCAATTAACAACAAGTCATTCTGTAGATCATCAGTCTTGCTGAGTACAAATGGAAGCAAAAGATCCTAACTAATGTAAAATCATGTATCTTAACCCACTCTATATGAAAGGGATCATCTAAACACACTAGGATTATTGCAAGGGAAAACAAGATTCTTTTTTTGCTGCTGTTTTGTTTTTGAAACAATGCTTCTCTGTGTTAACAATCCTGGCTGTCTTGGAACTCAATCTGTAGATCACGCTGGCCTGGCCTCGAACTCACTAAGATACGCCTGTCTCCCAAGTGCTGGGATTAAAGGCATGCACCACCACCTCACAGCGACTACAAGCCTTTTAAATGACAAAACAGACTCAACAAACTTTTCCGTGTGTGTTTTTAATTTTAATTCTTCTAACAAGTAATATTTACACTTACTAAAAATTTAAAAGTATAATGTAAATCTCCCAGTCTCTCAATAGCCTCCCCAAGCACTCAATTTTTTTCTTTACTCTTAGAGGTGAATATGTTTTCAAACATTGGGCAGGGGAGATAGCCCAGTGGGTCAAACAACTGCCACATCAACAGGAAGGTCTTAGTTTAAATTCTCAGAGATCACAGGCAGGTGTAGTGTGCATCTGTAATCCCAGCACTCCTACAGCAAGAAAATGTCTATCTATCTGTCTGTCTGTCTGCCTATCTGGATTCAGACAAGAGAGTTCCTGGAAGCTTGAAAGTCAACTAGTCTTAGGTACACAGTGGGGAAAAAAGAAATCCTTTTGAATGTAGGCCAGGCTGGCCTCGAACCTATTGAGATCCACCTGACTTTGCCCCCCAGGTTCTGGGATTAAAGGTTTATGTGCCACCAGGTCTCTTATAAATATGTCTTTAGGTAATCATGCATCTTCCTAACCCTAACTTCGATCATATTTTACATTTGCTATAAATCTTTTAATGGCATGATTTATGTTTAAATTGATAAAACTAGTTGGGAAATTTCAGTTGTTCTTTGTTGGTAGCAATTTTTTTTTTTTAAAGTTTTTGGGATCACACTTGAAATCCTCCTGCCTCAGTCTCTCCAGTGTTGGGATTTCAGGCCAGTTTCACCATGCCTGGAATAGTCAATTTCCTTCACATCATATGTGAGGGCCCACAAATGTGAGCCTGTTCCACCTTGACTGGAGGTCAGAGAGTATGAGCTTATTTTTGCTCTTTTTAAAAAAACAAAAACAAAAACATTTATTTAACTTTATTTTATGTGCATTGACACCAGATCTCCTGGAACTAGAGTTAAAGACAGGTGTGAGCTGCCATATGGGTGCTGGGAATTGAACCCGGGATCTCTGGAAGAGCAGCCAATGCTCTCAACCACTGGGCCATCTCTCCAGCCCTAATTTTTGCTCTTTCAAAGTTGTTGCCAACAGGTGTGGCTACACACCCTGACCTAGGGTGTGGTTACTTGGTGTGGTTTTGGACATAAGATGGATCCACTCCACCCTGAGCAAAGGTCAGAGAATTCAAGTATACTCCTGTGCTCCTTCATTTAAAATAGGAGGTTTGACATAGGGAGTGGCTGCCTATAGAATACTTGGTCTAGGGTGTGTTCACTGCATATCCTGCCCAAGACATCATGCTTTACTCAGGAAATAATGGCTTCATGTCTCAAGTACTGTTCTGGTTATTCTTTGTGTCATGTTAAAGCAGTCTTTTGCTTTCTTACGCCCCTTTTGTATTGGGGTATAAAAGTGTATAAAAAATAAGCGTGGGTAGATTCAGTATTCACTGAGTGTCCCTCCTGATGTTGTTCTGTGTTTCTGTCTCTTATTTCTCTTTATCTCTTTTCCTTTAGCTTAGTAATTCTAATCTTCATGCTCCTACCCTGTCGAAGCTGGTCTTAATATTCTTCAACAGCATCATTTAGACACTGGAACAGTAGATAGCTGATGCCAGGCATGGTGGCACATGCCCTTAATTCCAGCATTTGGAAGGCAGAGGCAGGTGGATCTCTGAGTTTGAGGCTAGCCTGCTTTATAAAGTGAACTTCAGGACAGCTAGGACTACACAGAAAGACCCTATCATAAAAAAAAAAGTAAATAGTCCATGATTATACCCTATCTAACCACTAGGTTGAGACAGGAGGATTTCTGTGAGTTCAGGTCATTTTCTCGTGTGAAAAAGCTAGTTAAATCCAACTTATGGAGCAAGCAATGAGCATCCCAGATACTAGGTCTCAGATGGCAACTGTCCTCTCAGCAGACCTTACGGTATGTGTTGGTTACAACTTATCTAGGAAGAGAAACACCTCCTAAATTAAAGATGACAGTAGGAGTGCGAGGTTCTCCGTGAGGGCACACTGTTTCTTCTGAGTGTTGAGCACCCTAGTTTGGCAATCAAGGCATTTTCTACTGCTACTTATCAGCTGTGTCTTGTACTCTCCCTGGACAGGAGCTTGGGGGGGTGCAAGGGAGGAGCCCTTCTTGTCTTGTTATGGGGGCTCCTGATTCTGCAGGTCTAGAGGCTGGCCTGGCCGAACCGGCAGCTCAGAGTACCAAGACTCAAGACCTTCTGGCTTCTGACACTAGACCTGTACTGCAGCCACTTAGGTTGTTTCCTCTGCTCTGGGCTTTAGCCACCAGTTGCCCTGGTGCTTGGCAGGTACTGTAGGATTCTGGCAACAATGAGCTGTGATGGCGAAGCAGCAAGAGGCAGTGGGAAGTGCCTCAAGTGTGACAGCTATCAAACAGACTGGATGCTGAGACCCGAGACCTCATAGTGTCTAGTACTGGAGCTTTCGGGCAGTCATTCCTCCTTCTCAGCTCTTCACAGTACTCTTTCCTCAGCTCAGCTCTTTGCCCTCTTCTGACTCTCCATTCTCTCTCTTCCTGCCTCAGATACCTCTGCTCCCTATTGTTTCTGCCCAGCAAGTCTTCGGACCACTTCAGCTGCGTCTCATCGCCGCTCCTTCGGTCTCTCCCTGTAACATCTCATCTGCTGCTGTGTCTGCCATCCTGTCTCCCTGTAACCAGCTCAACCCACTCCACTAATGATAAAGATCAAAAGAAGGCAAGAAAAATCTAGACAAGTCTTTTATGGAGCCAAATGTTGGAACACTGGGCGACGGGGCAAGGAGAACGTCAATCATGGCATCACCCCTCATGCGGGTAAAGGACCTCATTTGTACTAATCTGTTAGGAGTTAAAGACACTGCTTGCACCAGCCACAGGATCTCTGCATGGCCAGCAAGGAGTGCTCTCCCTCTGGTCTGTACGGTGATGGCTATAGGGTTGTTAGAGTTCCCAGAGGCTTGTGATGGCAAAGAAGAGTGTAGTGAGTAAAAGTGGCTGTTGCTGAGCCTGACAACCTGAGTTCAATCCGTGGATCCACACAGTGTAGGGAGAAAACCAACTTCTCCAGGCTGTCCTCTGACCTCTGAGTTCACACTGTACCATGTGTATACCTGCGCGTGCAGGACGAAACTTGTAAGGAAGTTTACGGTCTACAGTAGACCTCCATCTTCAACAAATATTTATATTTTGTCATTAGGGAGAAAAAAACGTGTTGATGGGGGTCTCTCTTTCTCTTTCTTGACAGGGTTTCTTTATGAAGCCTTGACTGTCCTGGAACTTGCTCTATATATCAGGCTGGCCTTGAACTCACAGAGATCTGCCTGACTCTGCCTCCAGAGTGCTGGGATTAAAGACATGTGGCACACACACACACACACACACCTTTCTCTCTCTCAATCTTATGTTTGAAAATATTTTTTAATCTTTAAAAAAAGATGAAGAGAGCCAGGCGGTGGTGGTGCACACCTTTAATCCCAGCACTCGGGAGGCAGAGGCAGGCGGGTCTCTGTGAGTTCGTGGTCAGCCTGGTCTACCAGAGCTAGTTCCAGGACAGGCTCTAAAGCCAGAGAAACCCTGTCTCGAAAAACCAAAAAAAAAAAAAAAAAAAAAGATGAAGAGAATGAAGAAACATATCAAACTACAGCCTCCACATGTGTGTACTCTCACAAGCATACATACATACACAGCTGAAATACAGACCTAAATAATTTAAAAGAATAAGGGTTTCTCTGTGTAGCCCTGGCTGATCTGAAACTCGCTTTGTAGATCAGGCTGGTTTATGAACTACAGCATCATATCTGCCTGACTCTGCCTCCCATGTGCTGGGATTAGAGGAATGCACCACCGCTCCCCTGCTCTGCCTTCTTTTTCTAAAGAAGGCTCAACAGCTTAACAGGCTGTTATGTCTAGACTGAGCTTTGGTCCGGCCTCTTTCCATTTATACAGTAAATAACACTATATGTGATACAATGAAGACATGCTTCAGTTGAAAGGGACTCACTGTGTATCTACTCTCATCTACCTCTTTTTAGAATTCCTTTGTCATGCCATGTAGGTGGCTTACACCTTTATGCAGAGCACTGATGCCAGCCTGTTCTACACAACAAATTCCAGGCCTGCCAGGGCCACACAGTAAAACCCTGTCTCAAAACAAAAAGAAAAGAAAGGATTTAATAAGTGAAGCTGAAAGGATTAGCCTAGGAAAGGGAATGGGCAAACAAAGTCTATGCTCTGACGTAATAGCTCCATTGTGAGGATCAGTATGGTGTATGGGGTACGTGTTTGCTTGCCTATCTAGGCCTTTACAACTGGGAACCAGAGGATAACACTGGGTGTCTTTATTGTTCTCCAACTCATTTTTTTGGGGGGGGGTGAGGTTTCAAAACAGCATTTCTCTGTGTAGCTTTGGAGCCTGTTCTGGAACTCTGTAGACCAGGCTGGCTTCAAACTCACAGAGATCTGCCTGCCTCTGCCTCCAGAGTGCTGGGATTATAGGCATGTGCCATCACTGCCAGCTCCCTTACTGAACATGGAACTTTCTTTTCACTAGGTTAGCCCATGGCGATGCCTCAGGGTCTGTCACTCTCTGTCCCCACAGCACAGGTGGGGTGGGGACACGGGTATGCTCCAGCACACATGAATTTTATATGGGTACCTTGGATCTGAACACAGGTCCCTCTGCTTGCTTAACTCACTGAGACATCTCCAGCTACCATTTAAAAAAATGTTTCTACCAAAAAAACAAAAAACTACACACAAAGTTTCTAAACATTCCCCTCTCCCCAAAAAAAACCAGAAACATAACACGCACCTCCCAAAATGCAACTGAATTACAAATATCCAATACTCACACATCTAGGAGCTATGGAGGGAGGAAGGGAGGTAGATCTTAAACTCATGTAACTCAACCATATAATTTAATGACAAGCACCCCAATCTGGGCATTCTTTGTATTGCAGTTACAAACAACTCTGAACTTAGACACTCTGGGTTTGTAATACACAATTTAAATAGGCCTATTATAGACAGACAGTTGTTTGCTTTACATCTAACACTGCAGGCAGATAATAAAATGAACGAATAAGTTTATGTTCTCATACTAAAACTTACATAAGCAAGGGCAAAGGCAGCAGTCTGAATTACTGTTTTTGTAATTTTGTACCCATAAGAAGGGGACACTCACGGTTTCTGTATCTGTAACTTTTAAAACTATGCTGCGAACACTGGGTGGTGCATGCCTTTAGTCCCAGCACTCAGGAGGCAGAGCCAGAGGCAGGCAGATCTCTGAGTTTGAGGCCAGCCTGGTCTACAGAGTGACCAAGATACCCAGGACTATACAAAAAAGAAACCTTGTGTCAAAAAAGCAAAAGATTATGCTAAGAACGAATCTCATCAATTTAGAAATCAAAGGTAACAAAGCCTTATTTAAATTGTTGAAAACCAGGATGGAGAGATGCCCCAGTGGCTCAGAATACTTCCTGCTCTTCTAGACCAGCACCCATGTCAGGCTCCCACAACCATCCAACTCCAGCTCCAGAGGATCCAATACCCCCTTCTACAAACTGTACTCATGTGCAGAAACACAGACCTACATATATACATAATTAAAAATAAAATCCCAAGCCTGGCAGTGGTGGCGCACGCCTTTAATTCCAGCACTTGGGATGCAGAGGCAGATGAAGCTCTGTGAGTTTGAGGCCATCCTGGTCTACAGAGCAAGTTCCAGGACTGCCTCAGAGAAACTGTCTTAAAAACAAAAAACAAAACAAAACAAACAAACAAAAAAAACTGGGCAGTGGTGGTGCCACCTTTAATCCCAATACTTGGGAGGCAGAGACAGGTGATATCTGTGAGTTCAAGACCAGCCTGGTCTACAAAGCTAGTTCCAGGACAAGCTCTAAAGCTACAGAAAAACCCTGTCTCAAAAACCCACTACCACCACCAAACCCAAGAACCCCCTCCCGCCAAATTTTAAAAACCAGTCCTTTTTGTTGTTTTTTGTATTTGTTTAGTTTTGTTCTGACAGGGTCTCTCTACAAAGCCATGGATGCATTAGAACTCAACATAGACCAGGCTAGCCTCCAACTGAGAGATCCAAAATCATGTGCCTGGTATAAAAATAAAATCTTAAAAAGTTTAAAAGCAAAGGACTAGGGCTCAGATGCAGAACACTTGGCTGGAAGGCATGGGTCCCAGGATTCAATTCCTAGCACTGCCGAAAAATTGTTGAAAAGCAGAAAGTGACGGGTGAGGTAGCTCATGAAGCTGAGCCCCGTGGTTAACAAAGGGAATTTCAGGCCAGCATACACTACAAAGTGAGGCCTTCTCTTAGCAAAATAAAATAAAAAAGCTAATCACTGTGGGACGTTATTTCTCCTCTCAAATTGCATGTGAAAACACTCTTCAATGGGAACAACCTGAGATTGATACTCAGAAGCCACACGGTGAGAGAGAACTCCTCCTCAAGTTGTCCTCTGACCTTCACAAGTATATCACGGCACACACGATTAAAATCACCATAAATTATATGAATAATAAATGTAAAAATTAATAAAAACATTTCACCCCATCTTCTAATATATCTATGGCTGAGTACACTGATCCTTTTGTTTAGATATGCACGTTTTTGGTTCATATTTATTACTACTGAAGGATTAGGTTACTGAGTAGTTAGGCGTGGGGTATACACAGCTTCCCTCCCTAACCAAGCACACAAGCAGAGCGGAGTGGCTCTCAATGCAGAGAAGACTTAGTCTGAGCGGCAGAGTCACCTCACCGAGCCAGGCAGTCTTTCTTTTCCTTACTTTACAGCCACTCTGGAGTTTTGACATCACCTTGGCTTCCCTCCTGTTCCTTAACATCCAAGGAGGAGCCTTCCCAGTGCCTTTTCTTAGAAAGAAATTCTAATTTTAGCCCGCTGGCAGAGGTCTACAGCAATCTTTATATCTCACGGAAGAGAAACAATGGGTCCTGCTTTCAGCAGACACACATCTTTGTATTCACTGAAATTACAAGTTTTGCTTGGGAATTTTAAGTCTTAGATTTATTGGTTGATCTTATGTGTGTATGTACTTGCATGCATGTATGGATGTATGTATGTACGCATGCAGTGCCTTATTGGATCTGCTGGAACTGAAGTGAGCTGGCATCTGGACACTTGGAATTGGGCCAAATCCTCTGGAAGCCAGTACTCTTAACTGCTGAGTCACCCCCTTCCTCTTTAAAAAGTTTTTATTTACTTGTGTGTCTGTATGCAAGTATGCCGTGTGTGGGTGAACTGAAGGTCAGAAGAAGGCACTGGATCCCCGGTAGCTGAATACTAGTGGTTGTGAGCTGCCTGATGGTGAGCTGGGAACCAAACTCAAGTGCTCTAGATGAGCAAGCGCTCCTAACCGCTGAGCCATTTCTCCAGCCCACTTCTGACGTCATTCTGAGGCTCTTGTTACACAGGGGCCACCAATGAGCCGAATATGCCATCTTTTAAAGGTTTCCCACGCGCTCCCATTTTCTCTTCATTCTTTCTTTTTCTTCATTTATGTCTGGCACTGACATTTCAAAAGTCTTGTCTTCAACCTCTCTTATTTCTTCTTCCATCGAGTTTGTTGCTGAAACTCTTGCTTTCTGACTTCACAAGCTGCTCATTCTCAAGATTTCTGTTTGGGTCTCTAACAATCCCTCTCTTCACTATATGCAAACAAGATCGCTCTTGACTGCTATATCATCTCTGATGTTTCTGGAATCTGCTATGAACTTCAGGAATTGTCTGTTTAACCTTTTCTTATATTTCCATCTTGGAGTTATCTGCTCGATGGACATCTCTTACATTTCTCCGACTCTGTGTCCTAAGGTATGAGTCTGGGGCTTGGTCCAGAGAGGGTGTCTTCCCTCATGGTAAAATCTCCATGACTACCCTCTTCCACCACACCTTCTCATGCACCCTGACCTAGAAACTGAGCTAAAATTAGACACCAGGTCACATGCATACACCAGGAAAGGGTGGACACTTCCCAGTTTTAATTACTTCTAAAATGTAGCCAAGTTGGAACAACATTAAAAAAATACTAAATTAAAATATAAATTTTAAAGAGAGATAGTAATTTTTAATTAAATGGAAACCCTGCTTTACCACAGTTAAATTGTAGGACTATTATTTTTTTGCTATTAATGTCAAAGTATTTTTAAAATTATGCCTTATGTTGGACTAAATTTAAGACTTGAGGGGCTAGAGCAATTGCTTACTGGTTAAGAGTACTGCCTACTCTTCCAAATAGCACTAGTTTGATCCTTAACACCCACATTGAGACTTACAACCAGGATCTGAGACACTATTTCCAAGACTACCAGGCACACATATGGTACACAGGCATACATTCAAGCAAAACGCCCATACACACAAAATAAAATACTTTTTGACAGAATAAGACTTGAGAGGTTGAAAAAATAGCTCAGCAGCCCTGGGTATAATCCCTAATACTTAAAAAAGTACTTTATTATTAATAATGGTCAAATTTCTCTTTCTATACACTATATAATATAAATAGTATCAATTTTAAGCTTATGAACTAAGAAAGCCTTTTTGCTTTCTTTCTTTCTTTTTTTTTTTTGGTTCTTTGAGACAGAATTTCTTTGTGTAGCTCTAGCTATTCTGGAACTCGCTCTAACTAGCTCAAACTCACAGAGATCTGCCTGCCTCTGTCCCTGGAGTGCTGGGATTAAAGGTGTGTGCCACGACTGCCCAGCTCAGCTTACTAGATAAAGAAATGCTTTTCTGAGGATTTGTTTGTTTCTTATGCAGTGTTTCTATCTGCATTCATTCCTGCAGGTCAGAAGAGGGCCTAAGATCTTATTACAGATGGTTGTGAGCAACCACTGGTTGCTGGGAATTGAACTCAGGACCTCTGGAAGAACAGTCAGTGCTCTTAACCTCTGAGCCATCTTTCCAGTTCTAGAAATGCTTTCTACAGAGACTCTTACTGTCGCGATCTATGTTGGAGAAGGACTGAACTGTGCATATCAGAAAGGATACATGGTTTCATAGTAGCTTGGCAGTCAAACTCCACATAACAACAACAACAACAAAAAAATAATTATCTGTTCCAACATGAATACAACAGCCTCAACAAGATCGTGGTTAACTAACCAGAATGTCAAACATCCTTAAAACAAACCTATAGAAGTAAAGAAGATAAACCAGTTTTCATTTCTAATAAAACAAGTATTGATGGGGCTGGAGAGATGGCTCAGAGGTTATGAGCACTGACTGCTCTTTTAGAGGACCTGGGTTCAATTCCCAGCACCCATATGGCAGCTTACAACTGTCTGGAATTCTAGAATCCAGCACCCTCACACATTTATACATACAGGCTAAAACACCAATAAAATAAATGTTTTAGAAAAAAAGTACTGACATGTTTTATCATTATGTTTTAATTCACCATGAAGTTTCCATTATCAAATATTTTTAGTGACTATCCTGAGACAATCCTCTATTAACTTCTGTGCTTGTTTATGTTTTGTCTGCCACACACAAATTAGTATACTCTGGTAGGAGGGAACCTCAACTGGGACTATGTCTCTACCACATCAGCCTGTGGGCAGGCCTGCAGGCACATTTTTTTGATTAATGATAGATGTGGGAGGCCATGCCCACCATGGGTGCTACCAATTCAGGGTTGCTGATACTGTGTTGTTCAGAAAACAAGCTAAGCAAGTCAGGGGGCACAGCGACTAAGCAATGTTCCTCGTGGCCTCTCCTTCCTTCAGTTACTGCCTCCAGCCTCCCGCCTTGAGCTCCTTCCAACTTCCCTTCAGGAGGGAAAGCTGAAATAGCCCGTTCCTCCCCTGGTTGCCTGGGTCATGATTCATGGCTGCAACAGAAAGGTAGCGAAGATGAACCCTAATCCCACAACCCAGGAAGGACACAGATCAGCTTTGAATAGGGCTGCTTTCTTCATCTCACCAGATTGATCAGTCTTCTCATCGCATGTTCATGAGAGCAAACACATTCACAGGGATCAAATCCACCTTCAGCCATGGTTACCCAGCTTGATCTTACTCAACTATTTAAACCTAGGAAGAAAAAAATAATAGTTAAGAGTATTGCTGAGCTTTTCTCCAGCTATGAAAAATGCATACGCTGCACGATTTACAATATTTACTTAAGCTATGTATAATCCATAATGGCATTTCATTTGTATTTTAATACATAAAGCTCGCCTGAGGATCAGAAAAGTAAAACAGCCATACTGGTCAGCCTTATAGACCAGGCAGCAATGGCACACACCTTTAACCCTTAACCCCAGTAGCCACACTAGCTTGCCATAGAAACCAGGCAGTAGTGGTGGATGTACTTAATCCCAGAACTAGAGAAGATTATAAAACAGGAGGAGACAGATCTCAGTCTCATTCGGAGATTCCTGGAGGCAGGATCACCATTTCGGACTGAGGTAGAGGTAAGAGCCAGTGGCTGGCTGTTTTGCTTTTCTTACCTTCAGGTTGAACCCCAATTTCTGTCTGAGTTTTTATTAATCATGCTTCATTTATCAATGGCATATACCTTATGAAATCATTTCTCCTATATAGTAATTACAATTTTATCACATGAATTATGAACCTACACAAGCTACTGGTCCTTCTGCCAGCAGCCCAACTTCCTATAAGTATCTTTGGGTTCTCTAACTTGTCCCAGAAACTATGGCCTATTTACTTAATTCCTAAATTTTATTTGCTACTGAAATAAAAATTCAAATTTTAAAGCAATCTTTATGCTTGATTTTGAGTATGGTGACGCATACCTGTAATTCCAGAACTTAGGAGGCTGCAGAAAATTCAAAACAAGCCTGAACTACACAGGTCTAAAGCTACATAGTTAGAAAAAAGGGGTTTGGGGTACAGAGAGATGGCTCAGTAGTCAGGAGTACTTGCAACTCTTCTAGAGGACCAAGCACCCATATGGAACAGCTCAGAACTGTCTGTAATTCCAGTTCCAGGGCATCCAACATCTTCTTCTGGCCTCTGTAGGCTACTGCATACATGTGGTGCTTGTAAACTCATGCAGATACACATATACATATATAAATAATTTTAAAATATTCTGAAAGAGGGGCTGGAGAGATGGCTCAGAGGTTAAGAACATTGCCTGTTCTTCCAAAGGTCCTGAGTTCAATTCCCAGCGGTGGCTCACAACCATCTGTAATGGGGTCTGGTGCCCTCTTCTGGCCTGCAGGCATACACACAGACAGAATATTGTATACATAATAAATAAATAAATATTAAAAAAAATATTCTGAAAGAAAAATGAGATATCTGAAATAATATCAATGTTTATGGAATTAAAATTGGAGACAACAGGGATAGAAGGCTCAGCATTTAAGGGCACTCACTGTTCTTGCAGAGGATCAGGGTTTGATTCTCCACACCCACATAGTGGTTGACAAGCATCTGCAACCACAGTTCTTGGGGAGCTAATGCATGTGGTACACATGCATATACACATATGTACATACAGGCAAAACATTCATACATATAAAGAAACCTATAATTTTTTTATTAATGACAAGTTAGAGATTCACTGTTACATTCTGAAAAAACTAAAAAATGAGATTCTGGGATGGAGTACTAGCAACCAGATTTATTTTTCTGTCTAAAACAAGTTTTAGAAATTGGACAAAATGAATAAAACAGGGGCTAGAGAAGATGACTGCAGTCAGAAACATAAATTGCACTTGCAGAAGGGGTTGATTCTAAGCAACCATTCTACTTATTCATTTATTTATTTATTTTGGTTTTTTGAGACAAGGTTTCTCTGTGTAGCTTTGGAGCCTATCCTGGAACTAACTCTGTAAACCAGGCTGGCCTTGAACTCACAGAGATCCACCTGCTTCTGCCTCCCAAGTGCTGGGATTAAAGGCATAAGTACCCATTTTAGACAGCTTAAACAGCCTTCCTGTCACTCCAGTTCCAGAAGGTTCTGATGCCTCTGGTTTCCCTGGGCACCTGCATTCACACACACTCACGTGCACATATTCACACAAAAAACAAATGCACACACTGAGGGCGTGCACACACACACTTTTAAAATAAATCTTCTTAAAATAAATATAACAGTGGATTTCTAGCTAAGGCATAACAATTTTTTTAAAAACATCCCAGAGCAATGGGAAATCAAGTGAGATTAACTGAGATTGATTCATTTTCCTACCTAGGAGCCTTAATTCAAAATCTCTGCAGGGAGGATGATTTCAAATGAAATTGTGAACAGGGAGAGGAGGGACAGAAGGAGTCAGGCCACGGAGGTCTTTGGTGACACGGAGGATCAGGTCTTTACCCAAAGACCAAAAAGGTAGATTTCTCCTAGTTTAGAAAAAAAAAATCACCTCTCCTGTACTCTGAAAAACTGGGAGGAGAGAAACCAGAATACATAAAGGAAGTTTGGCCCATCCTAGTGATGTAAGCCTGCAATCCCAGCTACTTGGGATGCAAAGCTGGAGGAACAAAGTTCAAGGCCTGTGCGTCAGGGCACAGAAAAATTTTCAAAGTCAGTCAGGGCAACTTAGCAAGACCCAGTGTCAAAAATTAAACAGCCAAGAAAAAAGAAAGGGAGTTGGAATATAAGTCAATGGCAGAGCATTCCTAGCATGCAACAAGGCCTAGACTCAATCCTCAGTACAGGAAAGAGGGATGAGGGGGGAGTAGGAAGGAGAAAGAGAGACCTGGTAGATATGGTGCTCTTTGAAAAGGTCAGGGCTAATGATGCATGGCACAGAAATATAGTGTCTGATATGTAGCATATAAACTGGGATGATGATGAATTATTTCATAAATGGTATTAGGAGAGCTGGCTTCCTATTCCCAACCCTCACAGCAAAATAAAACTCTAGATGCGCAAGTGATTTAATGTTCAAAAATATCACAAGTGTCCACAAAATGACCCATGTTTAACTAAATACCTGGGAACACATAGAAAGAAACCAAAGAAGCCATTAAAAAAAAGGAGAAAGGATAGAAGGAGGCAAGCAGGCAGGCAGACAAGCAGACTATCAACAGCTTAACTATTAACAGCTAACTTAACTTAGTATGAAAATAGCATCCTTAGAGCCGGGTGGTGGCGGCGCACGCCTTTAGTCCCAGCACTTGGGAGGCAGAGGCAGGCAGATCTGAGAGTTCGAGGCCAGCCTGGTCTACAAGAGCTAGTGCCAGGACAGGTTCCAAAGCTACAGAGAAACCATATACATACATACATACATACATACATATATATGGGGGGGGACTGTGCATGTGTGAATGTCAGAGAGGAATTTGTTTGGTTCTCTCCTTCCATCATGAGGGTTCTCGAGATGCAACTCCAGTCATTAGCCTTTACCCCAATGACCCATCTCACTGGCTGATCTGTTCTAAGCTGTCCTGAAATCAAGTTGTGAAACGGTCTGTGTAACCTGTTTCTCATCAAGTATCTTTCCATCTAAACCCTGTTTGTAGGAGCCCAAGAGGATAAGGAGGTGCTTGCAAAGGCCAGGTCCTCCAAAGGCCAGGAAGCACTGTGTACAGACTCTGGCTTATTCACACTGTCTGGAGCCACTCTGGATCCAAGCCTTAAAATAAATAAATGAATAAAGAAAGAAAGAAAGAAAGAAAGAAAGAAAGCGGGGGGATGGGTGGGAAGAATCAGCCTTCTCCTTAGTGAACTGTGTACAATAGAAATAGAAAACTCAAAGTAAATATGATCTACCTTTATAGGCAGATTAAATTTGCCCTTCAGAGCGTAACTTAGCCCACGTCCTATAACAATACTAGTCTTTCCTTCCTCCTAGATGAATCTTCCTCTGCCAGCGCAGTGTTGTTCCAGACCAGGCCTTATGTAGCCCAGATCAGTCTGCTACTTGATATACAGGTCACAACTGCGAACTCAAACCTTTCCGCCTCCACCTCCCAAATCCTGGGATTACAGGTGCACATCACACCCAGCTTCACTAAGATGTTCTGAAAATGAAAGTCAAATATTAAAATGCAATCCCAGCTCCTGGGAGGCAGAGACAGGCAAACTCTGTGAGTTTGAGGCCAGCCTGGCACTAGCAGGGGAAGAGACAGACTTGGTACTATCCTGGACAATTCACCACAAGTGTAAACACAGCTCTCTCTACAAGTCTGCCTTTAAATTTATTAACAGAATTCAATTTGACCTGCCTCTCTTCCCAAAGAATCCGTATCAGTCACCAATCTCTACACTTCCCTCACTTCTTCAAGCCACAGCACTCACTGAAAAAATATTTATAGAATTCTTTTTTGGTAAGATTTATTTAAGTATGAGTGCTCTATCAATTTTATGCCAGAAGGGGGCATCAGATCCCACTAAAGATGGTGTGAACCACCATGTGGTGGCTGGGAATTGAACTCAGGACTTCTAGAAGAGCAGCTATAACTGCTGAGCCATCTCTCCAGTCCTATGGAATTCTTTTTTCGTTTGTTTTTCAAGACAGGGTTTTTCTGTAGCTTTGGAGCCTGTCCTGGAACTCGCTCTGTCTATCAGGCTGGTCTCGAACTCACAGGGATTTGTCTGTCCCTGCCTCCTGAGGGCTGGGATTAAAGGGGTGCACCACCACTGCCCAGCTGGAATTCTTGATAATGTTTATACCTTTATGTACCAGGAATGTAAAGGCAGACTGGGGTCTTAATTTATGCTCATCTTGATTAGCTTCTATAGATGAGAATATTTTTAAGCTAGGACTATACTTCTACAGGACTTTCTATCGCAAAACAACTATTTTCAGTTCTATTCTATCTCCACTTTACAGTTCCCATCTTAAAATAACCTTTTCTGCGGGTGTGGTGGCTCAGGCTTTTAATTCCTGCACTTAGGAGGAAGAGGCAGGTGGATCTCTGAGCTCAAGGCCAGCCTGGTCTACAGAGTGAGTTTCAGGACAGCCAGGGTTGTTACACAGAGAAACCCTGTCTGAAAACAAACAAACAAAAAACAAACCAAATACTCTTTTCCTTTCAGTAGAAAGGACAGAGTTGGTTAGGAAACGAGAGTGTCAACATGCAATTGAAGCTGAACGCTGCAACCAATCTCACTTCACATTCGCTTTAGAGACATTATGAAGCTGCACTGTGCTGGGCAAGACTTAACAAGGCCACTGAGTCAGAATGCTGGGAATCAGCCTCAAAGAGGCCTTTTGATGGAGGCATTTAAAACTCTGCTTTCTCACCTTTCCTGTTGCTAAGGCTGCTTGCTTCTTTAGCAGACATCCTTGAAGTTAGGCAACAATACCGACATCAAAGGAATGGACCTAATCCTTGGGGATACAACAAGCTTCAACACTTGTTTCCTAAAAATGTGCAAGCAAGGACCTAGGGCTGCAGCTCTATTGACAGTGGGCTTACTAGCCCACAGGGTTTGATTTCCAGAACCTCATAAAAAAGGAGGGCATGGTGGCACATGCCTGTAAATGCTGGTACCTTGCAGAGGGCGCAGATTAGTTCCCAGCACCCATATCTACCTGTAATTCCAGTTCCAGGGAACCAATGCCCTCTGATCTCCATGGGTACCCACATTTACATGATACACATAAATCACAAAGGCGTGCGTATGCGCACACGCACAGACACACACAAATCAATAAATAGTTTAAAAGTTAAAAACACACTTAAAAAATCTCCAGATAACCTAGGTAAGTTGAAGGAGTTACACATGGGCGTGAATAAGAATGGCTCTGAGCACAATGGAATCAGGGAAGGGCCTGATTTCAAAGTCCCTATGCCAATTTTAAGCATTTGGAAATAACTCACACTAAACATTTATCTTACAATGTCAGTACTTTCCTAATGAAGTTAGTATTTGTGACAACAATCTAACTGTATGTAGAATCTGATACACAATTTATGTGGTACAAAGGAAAAATTCGGTCTACACAGCAAGCTCTCAAGCCCACCTACTTCTAAACAATTTATACTAAGGAAAAGCAGCAAAATGATGCTGGCTGGCTGTCAGGAAGCCAAGGCAATCCTCACTGCTGTGGAGCTGGTCAGCCTCTCTCAACTAAGACTTGTCCTAGTTACATATGACAATAGTAAGTTGGTTGAATCATGCTGCTTCTATATCCAGTGAGGAAATTTTCCAGTGTCAGTTTATAATCTACCACTAGAAACAAATACTCAGGCCTGGTATGTGGGTTCACCGTGCCTAATTTCACCTTGGGGGCAGCGTCAAATTTAATGGCCTGCTTACTGTGGAGGTCAGGAAAGAGACATGTGATTCTACTGCAGTGTGCTTTTGAGAATGCTGCTCACAGCCAATTTGATTCCTTAAAGAAACAAAACTGAAAAGTAGTTTGCGACTCGGCCAAATCAGTAGCAAGAGCAAAGCAGTCATGTTACATACTGTCTTCAGATCAACTGATTCCAGTGGGCCTCTGACGTGCAGAAATGCAACCTTCCTACCTCTCTACTCCACCTCCTTGACCAGAGGCAGAGTAACAATCTGGCATGAATAACTCCACATCTTTTTAAACTTTTTGTTTTGGTTTGGTTTTCCAAGACAGGATTTTTCTGGCTGTCCTGGAACTCACTCAATAGAATAGGCTGGCCTCAAACTCAGAGACTCACCTGCCTCTGCCTCCTGAATGGTGGGATTAAAGCATGTGCTACTGTTGCCTGGCTCCATATCTTTTTATACAAAACACAGAAACTTGAATGAACAATTGAGGCCTTCCTTCATTACAAACTCAGCTCAGGGCCTTGCCAATATTTAAAAACACCACGACACTCATCTTTATGTTCAGACATTTTAGGATAGAATACTAAAACATTTCTAGATAAAAATAATTTACGAATTTTTTCTTCAGAGCTGAGGATGAAACCCAGGACTTCAAGATGGTAGGCAAGAGCTAAACCACTAGACTATCCATAGCTCTGGGTTTGCCACTCTTACCAATAGGGTATACACTCTAATTATGGAGTAAGGGAGTCCCACAAATAATAGTACTCTAGTATGTGAGCATAGTCTATTTTAAAACTCTTGGCGAGGAGCTGGAGAGATAGCTTAGCAGTTAAGAGCACCGACTGTTCTTCCAGAGGACCAGGGTTTGGTTTGATTCCTAGTACCCACATGGCAGCTCACAACTGTATGACTCCAGTTCCAGGGGACCCAACACCCTCACACAGACATATATGAAGGCAAAAACACTGAGGCATATAAAATAAATTCTGCTATTTTTTTGTTACCTAACAAATAAAGCTTGACTGAAGATCAGAGACGTAAAGGAGCCAGACACTAAAGTTCTTGCCTCTATGAGATCCTCAGACAAAAAGGCTGAGTTCCTGTCTCTTCCCACCTTATACTCCTCTTTCCACCCAGCCATATCACTTCCTGTCTCCACCTCCCTAGTGCTGGGATCAAAGATGTGAGCTCTATTTCTCTTTTAGACTGGTTAAATCTCATAGAGCCCAGTGTGGCCTTGAACTCCTGATCTTCCTGCTTCCACCTCCCAAGTGAGGGGATTAAAGCCTTACACCAAGACCTCCCAGCTGAGGACATGCTCTGTTAAGAAGCCCAAGCGCACCCGACAGGCACCTACTGTCCTCTTATATGCCTCTCCTCCGTGCTTAAGTCTACACTGAAACCATCATTTTCTTTTTGAGACAAGGTATGTAGCTCTGACTGGCCTGCAGCTTGCTCAGTAGACCGAAATGGCCTTGAACTCGAAGAGATCTGCCTGCCTTTTCCTCGTGTGCGCCTCCCCCAAATATTTTTGCTTTTATTCCTTAATTTTACTGACACTGAGCATCTTGTCAAGTTAAGCGCCATCTACATTTCTCCTTTTTTCAAATTTTTTGTCATAATGAATCCAGGGTTTTTGTTTGTTTGTTTGTTTTAGTTTTGGAGACAGGGTTCTGTGTGTATCCCTGGCTGTCCTCGAACTCACAGAGATCCGCCTGCCTCTGCCTCCCAAGTGCTGGGATTAAAGGCATTCCCAGGGATATTTTCTATTGTTGGCTTTTAATCACTTGTCGTGTAAAATTAAGAATTTCTTCTATAGGGCTGTAGAGATGGCTTAATGGTTAAGAGCCCTTGCTGTTTTCCTGTAGGACCCAAGTTTGGTTTCCAGAACCATGTCAAGTGGCTTACACCTGTAACTCCAGCTCAAGGACTCCTTCATCCTCTTCTGGCCTCTATGGAGACATGCGCACATGCACATACATCCATGGGTACATACACACACATACACATGTACACACACATATACACAAAGAGAGAGTGAGACAAACAACTTATCTGCTTTCTCTTACCTAGGTAGCTCCAAAGCTGTATTAGAAAGATTTTCTCTGACCTACACATACACCTCCATGGTATATGTGCACCTACACAACCTCTCTCCTCCACACACTGAAAAATGAAAAAATAACACTAAAAATAAATTATTTAAATCCTAGCATTTGGGAGGCAGAGGCAGGTAGATCTCTAAGTTTGAGGTCAACTACCTGGTCTACAGAGAAAGTTCTAGAACAGTCAGGGCTATACAGAGAAACCCTGTCTTTAAAAAACCAAATAATAGCCGGGCGGCGGTGGTGATGCATGCCTTTAACCCAGCACTCGGGCAGAGGCAAGCAGATCTCTGAGTTCAAGGCCAGCCTGGTCTACAAGAGCAAGTTATCAGAACAGGTTCCAAAGCTACAGAGAAACCATAGATAGATAGATAGATAGATAGATAGATAGATAGGTAGGTAGGTAGGTAGGTAGGTAGGTAGGTAGGTTGGTAGATAAATTTGAAAATTGGAAGTGGTGGTCCATGCCCCGAATCCCACCAGTCATGAGGCAGAGGTGGCTGGATCTCTCTAAGGCACTCAAAGCCAGGTTGGTCTGCACAGCAAGTTTGAGGTCAGCTAGGGCTACATGGTAAGACTCCTCTCAAATAACATTTTTAGAGAAGAGCTTGTGTCACAAAGTGTAGTTCAGCTATTTGGGAAAATAAAGCGGGAAGACTCTAGGTTAAGGGCTTGTCTTGTCAAAGCCAGCCTAGTCAACATAGAAGGAAAAAGAAACACACTCAGTTCCAAGGCCCCCAAAGGACTGCAACTTGGATTTTTCTTAATTTTTGAGACTTTATTCCAAAAATATACACCCTTATCTAACTTTCCTTTCATCCATAAATGTTTGTTCCCTGCTCTTCCTGAGCAAAATCTTGAGCAGAAATCCATGGCTATATAGAGAAACCCTTTCTCAAAAAACCAAGAGAGAAATATTGAGACTTTTAGTTTCCTCTAAAGTGTTAGAAATTTCTATATTCAATGTGAAACTTTTGTGGCTGAGGCCTTAAAACATATGCAGGATTTCCCACATACTCAGAATTTTAACTGGAGGAGAGGATATTATTTGAAATAATCATAGTGGTCATTGTTCCGGTGATCAGATAATGATTCCCTCCTTATTTTCCTATGTATTTTACTATTTGAATCAAATTACATTTTGATAAATGGGTATGCATATGTTCATAGACATGTTCATCTCTGCCTAATCCACTGGAGAATCTGAATCTGGGTTGTGTTTTCTCTGCCAGGCTGGAAGCCAGCAAGGGACAGCCATGGTTTTGTCTCTGCCCTCCTCAGTTGGGATTACAGACACACACACACACCAGATGCCGGCCTTGTCACACGAGTGCTGGGGTCTGAACTCCAGTCTTCATAAGTGTGCAACAAGTACTCTTAACTGCTGAGTCATCTCTCCAGTCCCCCTGTTTTTACTATGTGGACTGAGCCTAGACACTTGTATTGTGTACTACTGAGCTATAACACAGCCCCTAGAACAGAACTTACTTTCTTTTACTGGAGTCATGATCTCCAGGGATAAGTACAACTCAATTCTTTTTTTTAAGACAGGGTTTCTCTGTGTAGCTTTGGAACCTATCCTGGAACTTACTCTGTATACTGGATGGCCTTGAACTCAAAGATTCACCTGCCTCTGCTTCCCAAGTGCTGGGATTAAAGGTGTGTGCCACCACTGCCAAGCTTCTCAAAGTGTTTTATGAACCATGGGCCTTTTTTAAAAAATTTTGATCTACGACAGCACAGCTAACATGAATTTCATTTCCCTCTTTACATGTCATAGACACAAAACTCACTCTTGCCATAGAACTTAAGACACCAGCAATTTTTTTTCCTTATAAAAAAATGAGAATTTCACCGGGTGGTGGTGGCACACGCCTTTAATCCCAGCACCCAGAAGGCTGAAGTAGGTGGATCTCTGTGAGTTCAAGGCCAGCCTGGTCTACAAGAGCTAGTTCCAGGACAGCCTCTAAAGCTACAGAGAAACCCTGTCTTGAAAAACAAAAAAACAAAAAGAGAGTAATTCTACCTTCTCATTGAAAGGGAACTCTTTACAGCTTCTTCTCGGCATTCACATCGCCAGGATCACTACTCCTGCATCCAGGCCTGTTAGTAAACCTGAATACAGTGTTCTTGAACACAAGCACTAACACTCTGAGTTCTGATAAATGCTGACTATGTGACTAGCAAGCAAGTAGCATACTCAGTGTGGACACACTGAAGCAATGTGATACCACCCACTCTGCCTTAGGAGTGCTGAGATTACAGATGTGTGCCACTGTAGCCAACATTTTTTCAAAGGTTCTGGGGTTCAAACTTGGGTCAAAAAGCCAGCTAAAAGTACAAAGCGAGACCCTGCCTTGAGAAGCAGAAGCAAACAGCTCTCTGTGTTCAAGCAAGTTCTAGGCCAGTCAAGTGCTATCTAATGAGAGCCTTGTTATGAAAAGGGGGCAGTGTGGGCTGGGACGCAGGACGAGTGGGAAGAGCACTTGCCTAGCACTCATAAGGCCTAGCTTTGATCTTCAGCACTGGCTAGGCTGGGATGGAGAAGGCACTGTATTTAAGAGCACACCTGGTTCTTGCAGGGTTCCTGACCTCTGGTCTCAGCAGAGGTGAGGCAGCTCATAACTGCCTGCAAATCTAACACCAAGGATCCCATGGCTCTTCCGGATTCCGAGGGCATCTGCATGCACATACACAACTATAACTGAGGAAGATAATCTTCATGGTCTTCTGGCTTTCACATGCATCCACACACACAGGAAAAAGAAGTGCATGATCATCTCTGGCTACACAGTAAGTCTGAGGACAGCTACGGCTATCTCAACAGGAAAACTGGTTCAGGTATGAAAGCAATTTCATCACACTCAAATGTCTTGTATATGACAGACCCTGGACAGGAAGTCACAGTGTAAATGCCAGAAGGGGCTTCAGTACCCGTTTGACACAGAACCGATTATGCAAATTACAACTGTTTCAAGGTTACCAAAGACAACTTCAGAATGGTACAAAAATTAGACAGCTAGCCCTGGGCTTTCCGTTACTTAATGACACTTTTTTTTTTTTTTTTTGGTTTTTTCAAGACAGGGATTCTCTGTGTAACAGTTCTGGCTGTCCTGGAACTTGCTTTGTAGACCAAGCTGGCCTCGAACTCAGAGATCCCCGTCTCTGCCTCCCGAGTGCTGGGATTAAAGGCGTGCGCCACCACCGCCCGGCTTTTTTTGGTTTTTTTCGAGACAGAGTTTCTGTGTGTAACAGTTCTGGCTGTCCTGGAACTTGCTTCATAGACCAGGCTGGCCTCGAACTCAGAGATCCCCGTCTCTGCCTCCCGAGTGCTGGGATTAAAGGCATGTGCCACCACTGCCCACCTTACAACACACTTCTGAACAACACTAGCATCTCTGCTGGGAAATAGGCAAGGAAAAGACAGACTCGAGGCTTGCCCACTCCTGCTGAAAACTGCTAAAGCTGTACTAAAGATAGTTCAATTATCAAGAAAATAAACCTATCTTATACCTAAAATAACAATTTTTTTTTTTTTTGCCTAGGAGTCAAAACTCCCCAACTCCTATCACAGCAACCAATTGTAATTAGAAATTTTTGTAGTACACTCTAGTCAATGAAAAAAGTTATCTCTGGGCCGTCAAAGTGGTTTAAGAGTTAAATGCTATCTGCCATCAAGCTTGACAAACAGAATTCAACCCCCAGAACCCATATTGTGGAAGAACTGTCTCCCACAAGTTGTCCTAATTTAGACACAGATAAACACAGCTTAATAAAACAAGCAAACAAACAAAACCCACCTTATAGTCTTACTTTCTGTTTTGTTTTTCAAGACAGGGTTTCTCTGTGCAGTCTTGGTTATCCTAGAACTCTCGCTGATGACCAGGCTGGCCTCAAACTCAAGAGACCCAGCTGCTTCTGCCACTGGAATGCTGAGATTAAAGGCGTGTGCCACCACGCCCAGTAGTATAAAATTTTAAAAAGACCAAAAAATGCAGGGCGGTGTGGCGCACTCCTTTAATCCCAACACTGTGAGTTCAAGGTCAGCCTGGTCCACAGACAGCCTGGGCTACAGAGAAACTCTGTGTATTGGGGGGACCCCAAACTTCAAAGGTATCCTTTTCAGAACACTTATTACTGAAAAGGTAGAGAGCAGACGGAAAGGACAACAAACATCTAGTTGCACAGAAGCCAATGGTGAATGGAAACATAAACGGTGGGGCATGGCGGCTGGGAAGGCACTGCAGCAAGGTCTGGGTATATAGGCAACAAATGGCACCTTTACAAGTGGTTCTATCACAGCCATCCTCTCCCACTTGTTTTTAAGACAGGGTTTCACTACGTAGCCTTGGCTGGCTTAGAACTCATTATGTAGGCCCAGGTGGATCTCTTACAGAGATCCACCTGCTTCTACCTCCTGAGTGCTGGAATGAGAGCCTAGCCCTGAACTTTTGGTCCTTTGCCTCTACCTGCAAAGTGTTGGGATTAATGGGATTATAGTCATGGACTACAAAGCTGTGGTTGTATAGTGCTGGGTATCAAATCTAGGGCCTCATGCGTGCTATTGAGTTACATTCTCAGGCCCTTACCTATTTAAAGAAAGCACTAGCTGGGCATGGTGCCTCACACCTGTAAGGTGACCAACCTGGGCTAAGCAGTGAAGCTTCAGTTCAGCCGAGGCTACACAGAAGACGCCGTCTCCAATAAATAATGGCAGGGGAAGAAATGTAAGAGAAAAAACACTGAAATAAAGAGGAAGGAACTAAGGTCCAAGAGTTTCAGTGGCTTGCCCAAAACCACACGGCACACAGAAGCGGGCCTCAAGTCCTCTCATTTCTCCTTTCCTAAAAACATTTTCGGTAATAAATCCTTAGGGACCCTAACAACAGGCAGAAAAGTTTACAGGAAGATACAGAAGAACCAACGGGCAGCCCCACCTCTAAGAGTTGAATTACTAAAATTACTTGACACAATGTAATTTCATTCCAGCACACAAATATCTGCCCAAATAAATATTATAAATGACTTCACTGTCCAACCTCAGCAAAAAGCTCAAAATACACACAAACACACATTTCTACTAGGCTAACTGATCAAAAACATGTATTTTTATTTATGTGCATGTTTTTTGTCTGTGTGTGTAGACCAGCTATGTGCAGGTGTCCAAGGTGGTCAGGTAAATGGCAGACTGGTGTCTGGGGAAGGCCTGCTCTCTGGACATCAATGGGACGTTCTCACTGCATTACTGAGTGCCAAGGAAGGTCAAGCTCAGGGCCTCTCTCACAAGGACACTAGCCACCTTGTAGAGCTCTCTGCCCTCATCTCCCATTCCACTTGTCACTAGACTTTCAGTGTATGAAGGAGGCACATTAGCACCATAGCAGTTCACCCCTGCCCACTCCCAAAACTCACAAAATTCATGTCTTTCTCATATATAAAACACCTCAGTCCATTCTAATAGCCACCCCCAACAATATTTACTCCTGTGTCAGACCAAAGTCTAAAGTCCTGTCTCAGATGGCTCAGTGGGTAACAGGGCCTATTGCTGGTATGGAACAATTCTATATTCTATCAATTATGTTTTAAATAAATGCTGATTGGCCAGTAGCCAGGTAGGAAGTATAGGCAGAACAACCAGACAGGAAGTACAGGCGGGGCAATGAGAACAGGAGAATTCTGGGAAGGAGGAAGCCCTCCTCCCCAGTCCTGCCCAGACCACGGAAGAAGCAGGATGTGACCTGCCCTACTGAAAAAGGTACTGAGCCATGTGGCTAACATAGATAAGAATAATGGGTTAATATACATTATAAGAGCTAATATGAAGCCTGAGCTAATGGGCCAATCAGTTTATAACTTATGGAGACCTCTGTGTGATTTTCTTTGGGGCCAAACGGCTATGGGACCTGGTGGGAGGACAGAAACCTTGACAAGCAGGCCCTCATGTTACATGTTGCCAAGACTAACACTCTGAGTTTGATCCTCAGACCCACACAGTGGAAGAGAACAGACTTTCTCAACCGTCCTCTGACCTCCATACAGGCCATCATCGCACTCATGCTCACCCCAGACTCCCGTACAAATGGAAAGACGTCTAGGATCTGGAGAGATGGCTTAGTACTTAAATACACATATCAAGTTCAATTCCTAACACCCACATCAGGTGGCTCATAACTTCACTTCCATGGGAACTGACAACCTGTTCTGGACTCCGTAAGCACCCGCATTCACGTGCACACATCAATACAGCATATATAATATATATAAAACTCCCATATATTAAAAGCATCTGAGCTTGGGCTGGGCAGTGATGGCACATGCCTTTAATCTCAGCACTCAGGAGGCAGAGGCAGGTGGATCTCTGTGAGTTTGAAGCCAGCCTGGTCTACAGAGCAAGTTCCAAGACAGTCAGGGCTATACAGAGAAACTCTTGTCTCAAACAACCAAATAATAACAACAGTAAAAAATAAATAAAAAGTAATCTGAAACCCAAAAGCTTACATCAGGCTGGGAATGCAGGTCAGTGGTACAGTACCTGCCAAGCATGAGGCTGACTACTGAATGAATGGATGTCATCTAAACAAGGGCCAAAATCAGTGTATGGCTCATCCTGGGGCAGAATGTTCTACAGACAGGAACCTGTGACAGGCAGTGTGCAGCTACCCAGATGTCCTGTTATCTATGAAGGGAAGGCTTCCATAGGAAGGCCAGCTTCCACAGGACATGCAGTCCCTCTGGAACCTGGGAGCACCACGAAGCGCCTAGGCATTCTGCCCTTCAACCTTCTCAACTCTAGGCCAGCTGATTGGAGGGCAGCCTCAGAATTTTGAAAGTGATTTTGGGGTCTGTCTATGAAAGATACCTGATCACCCATGTCCTTATCAAAAGGCAGCTTGAGATCCAATGCTCAGTACAAAACAAAACAAAACAAAGCACAAAGGTCTGGCTGGCCCTACCCTGCACTCTCCAAACACGGGCAGGCTTTCCCACTGCTCTCCACACGCACAGGCCGAGCACAGGATGGCTCAAGAAGCACTCTCAGAGTAAGGCTCACCAACAGCTCTCTCCTCAGCCCTCACCAAAATCATTTTGAAAGAATGCATTTGTAAACACATAAGCTTACTGCTGTGCACTTTACAAACTCCAGTTTCTATGCACTGGACAGGTGCACAAACGCTTCCCAGCTAGGTGTTTGCTGAAGAGGCAGCCTACTCTTGCTTCCAGTTCACTCTTAGTGTGTTTGAGCTACTACAGCAAACACCACTGCCTGAGCTAACAGAAACACTTGTTCACACTCCAGAAGCTAAATCCCCTTCACAGTGGCTATGTCCATAAGACAGAAGCAGCAAACTTCTAAGGCTCTGTTTGGAGAAGGCATGGAGAAGAGGTGCTAAGACGGGGTCTCATGTAGCCCAGCCTGGCCTTGAACTGACGTAATGAGGGAAGCCTTGCCTGAGCTGCTGATCTCTGCATCCACAGTGAAGTGCTGGGGTTCAGGTTGTGTGCCACCACACCAGGTTCTGTCACAAGAGTTCCTCCCAATATTACCATGTGACCAGTTAAGGTTTCAAAGACACTTTTTGAAGAAATACAGACATTCTGGAGAATACAATGTTTTCAACATTGACTTTTCTTTAGTTTTTTAGGTTTTGGGGGATTTATTTTTGTTTTCAAGATACAGTTTCTCGGTGTAGCCCTGGCTGTCCTGGAACTCGTTCTGTAGACCAGCCTGGCCTGGAATTCTCAGAGATCTGCCTGCCTCTGCTGGGATTAAAGGTACAAACCACCACTGCCCGGCAAGCCTTTTCTAAATGACTTTTTAATATCTATAATTGACTCATTCCAGAAATCACTTTAGACAATTTACCAAGTCATCAAGGGGCTAGCACACGAAATGTCTTAAAGGACTCAAGTTATTAGCATTACTGAGAGGAATAAATCACTTAGCCTTGGGGCCTTCAGTTTGTCTATAAACCAGGACTGATAAAAAGAGAAACGATTCACTTTAAAGGAGTGTGCAAGTGAGAATTCTTAGGACTCCTTTAGAAACTGAGAATGGCCAGGGTCTTTAACCCTCAGTTGTGTGCTACCTTACACTGCTGACATCCTCCTGGGATCGTGGATATTATTCTCCTGCGCAGGAGGGAAGGGAAAAAGAAAGTGGGCTACCTATTCTGAAGTCCCACTGATTTGTCTTTTCTCAGCTATACTTGACTCATGAACATTCTCCAAGAGTCTCTCTACCTGGTCAAGGCACAGGAGAAAAAAATTACCATAAATGCCAAATAATGTTTCAATTAAATTAACTATTGATTTATATTCAGTATCATTAAAGTTTCAAATTTTGAAAATAGTTCCTAAAATTTCTTCTCAAGGGTGTTTACTAATCTGGGGGGCAAAGCTATAGTTCAGACTTGCCTACTGTGTACAAAGCCTAAGGTCCAGTCCCCAGCAATACATACACATACAGGGGGAGTGGGGCCTAGAAAAAGTGTCATATTCCATGAAAAAAAAATCTTTTAAAAAATCCACACTAGTGGGGTGGTGGGGTTGTACCCAGGAGGCAGAGGCAGGCAGATCTTTGTGAGTTCGAGGCCAGCCTGGTCTGCAAGAGCTAGTTCCAGGAAAAAGCAGAATGGTGGTGGTGCATGCCTTTAATCCCCAGCACATGGGAGGCAGGGACAGGTGGATCTCCGTGAGTTCGAGGCCAGCCTGCTCTATCAAGTAAGTTCCAGGACAGGCTCAAAAGCTACAGAGAAACCCTGTCTCAAAAAAAAAACCAAAACAAAACAAAAAAACAAATCCACACTAGACATCTGTAATTACTGTGGATATGTTACATACAAAGGCTAATAAAGTAGCTTTCAAGAGTTGTGTTAGAATTAGTGAGCTCTATCAAATATAATGACAGCTGATTGTGATGGTGGCAGACACTGACAGATCTCTAAGACTCTGAGGCTAGTCTGGTCTACATAGTGAGTTTCAGACTAGAGGGCTACATAGGGAGACCCTATCTAAAACAAATGAACCAAATTAATCAATCAAACAAGAAAAACCCAAATGTCATGGACGACAAAAGGCACTAGCCCTGAAGCACTGACCTCTAGAGTTCGCCGTGGAGATGCTGCACCCGCACCCGGCGGAGGGGCACCATAGGCGTGAAAGCCCGGGAGCTCTGCCCACCGCGAGCCGGGCAAGCGGAAAGCAGCTCTGCCCGCGCACAAAGCTAACCCATCTGTGTTTTGACCACAATTGAAAAAAAGCAAAAAGGGAAATGAAAATCCAGTATGAAAATAAGCAACAGGGGAAAACTTTCTCCAAAATAAAAGCACTGTTATTAAAAATATTATTAAATACATGTGTATAAGCTCCACTATACAACTAAATGCTGGTTTAGAAAAACACCAGAGCTGATTATTTTAAAACAATACATATTTCAAATTAAAAACTTTCAAATAACTCATCCTGCCACTCCAGGAAAAAAACAAATGGAATCAAGAGCTCTCTTCAGAGGCAGTTTCTAACACAAGTGTTCCTGTAGATGTGTAAGCACATCCCAGTACATGCATACTGCTTAGATTTCCTGAATTACAATTAATCTCATTTTGAGTCAATAAAATGTTCTAAATATGGTTTATTTTATACTTATTTATTATTACCTTTTTAAGGATTTATTTACTATGTATAGTGTTCTACCTGTATATGCCTGCAGGCCATAAAAGGGCACCAGATCTCATGACAGATGGTTGTGAGTCACCATGTGGGTGCTGAGAATTGAACTCAGGACCTCTGGGAAAAAAGCCAGTGCTCTTAATCTCTAAGCCATCTCTCCAACTCTTTTATTTTCCCCCCAGCTTACTATGTAGCTGCCTGGGATGAAACTCACTAGGTACATCAAACTGGTTTCAAAATCAAGAGATCTGCCTTTCTCTGCCACCTGAGTGCTGAGATCAAAGATGTGCTACCACACCCTGGTATGGCTTATTTTGTAATTAAACTGCTTGCTGCAATTCTTCAAAGTTTGAGTTAACTTAACATGGTTGTTCGTGGTATTATTTATAAGCATGGAAATTACTTTCATTCCCAGAATGAACTGAAAACTTCAAGTGATTTTATTTAAAACATTTTATGACATAAAGCCAGTTGAAATCATGTTTAGTGGGTCTAACATGGAGCTTAATGAGAGAGTCTTTGCATAGCTTGTAAGAGGCCTTGGGTTCAATTTCTAGCATTGACAGAAGAGAGAAGAAAGAAGTTAAGAGGCTACCATGGACTATATTGAGACTTTCTAAAAAACAAAACAAAACAATAAAACAAATAGAAAGTGCTAGAGACATGGCTCAGCGGTTAAGAGCATTGGCTACTCTTCTAGAGGACCCAGTTTCCATTCCCAGCATCCACATGGTGCCTCACAGCCATCAGTAACTCCAGTTCCAGGGAATCGAATGCCCTCCTCTCGCCTCCTCAGGCACTTACACAGCGCACAGACAGACATATGGCAAAACATCCATACTCATAAAATACAAATAACAATTAAAAAACAAGAGACAAGGAAAATGCAAGTACTTCTGAGAGGATTATAGAACCGCAGTTGGTTTTAAATGTTACTGCCCATTGTAACTTTTCAGTAACAAGTGCACGAGGTAGAGGGAGAAATACATGGCTACTAATAGAAGCCCAAGGTCCCTAAGTGAGGCTAGAGCTGGTCAATGGCATGCCTGACCTAAGCCTCCATGGAAAGAGCGAGGTTAACAAGACAGAAGACTCAGAACACCAGTCTTTGTCTTAACCATGAACACAGCAGTCACAGGTAACTTCTCTCCCTCATTTGCAAAGGGTCTTGCCCTGAGAACTCTGGAGTTTATGCTTGTCCTAGGCAGTGCAAAGAGTAAGACAGTCACATCACCAGATGTAGAAATAAATGACCTCATCAACAAGGTTATCTTTTTGGTGAGAAGAGTATAAAGAAATGCACAAGGAAGAAGAAAATACTCCAACTGATTTTGAGCTAGCCTGTAGACTCGCAGAGCAAACCAAGAGGACCTAGGAGGTTTTAGGGTCTTTTGTTGTTGTTACTGCTGCTCTGTTAGAAACAATGCCTCACTATGCTGCCCATGCTAGTTTCAAATAGTCCTCCTACCTCAGTATCCTGAGTAGCCAGAAATAGTGGCATGCTCAGAGTATTTCTCAAAATCGTCTCTTAACTCTGCAACCTCAAGCAAATATAGCAGCAACAAAAACTTCTCAAAAAATAAAAAAAAAATATCTTCCAGGTAGATTGCAAATAGGACAGAAAATACTATCTGTCTTTAACGAAAACCCAGTTTAGGGATGGAGAGATGGTTCATCAGTTAAAAGCACTGACTGCTTTTGCAGAGGATCTGACACCCACATGGTGGACAATTCCAGTTCCAGGGGATCCAGTTCTGTCTTCTGACCTCTTTGAGTACTGCAATATACCCATATGCATACAATAAATACATCTTAATAGAAAATGACCCAGCTTGGTGAAAGTTGTGTGTGCAGTTCTAAACGCAGTAGCTCACAAGCAGCGAGACAAACAGAGGAAGCACAGAACTGGGCTTCAACCATTCACTATGTCTCAGTGTATTCATCTGTAAGATGTGGGTAGGAAAACTTACACCTAGGTTGCTCTGCAGCTACACGAAAAATAAAGAGTAATACCTAGCATTGTAACCTTATCTAACATACTGTTTCCCCGATCAGAACTAGTATAAAAGAACTATTTTCCAGAAAAAGAGACATTAAAACACCAAGAAACATTTTCAAACTTGAATGTAAAATAAAATCACCCAAAGGGTTTGTTGAAAGTACAAATTTGGAGCTGGGTGTGGTGGTTCATGTCTGTAATTACACTGGGGAAGCCTCTGGGGGAAAGAGATGGGTAGACTTCCAGTTAACCAAGGCCAGCCCTAGCTATGGAGACACCACCTCAAAAAAAAAAAAAAAAAAAAAAAAAAAAAACAAAGCCTGGTGGAAGAAGTAGGATCAGAAGTTTAAGACAGATCCCAGGTCAGCCTAGGCTACATAAAACCCCTCCAAAACACATAACAAAAAGTTATAGCCAAGGTCTGGGCTGTAACTCAGGGGTGGGGCATGTGCCTACCATGCACAAGGGCATAGGGAAATTTCCAACACTACAGAAAGGTGGATTGGGGGAGAATACAGATTCTGGGAACCGATCTCTCTAAGGTTCCATAGGTCTAAAATAGAATGAAGATGTTCTCTGACTCAAACACCAAGGATTAAAAGTGTCCTATAAGAAGCAGCTGAACATTAGTCTTCTGAGAAAGAATAGGCCTAAAGAGGAGCACAGATATGTCCACAAGTTCATTATCCAGCCAACAGTCAGAGTTCCCATTATACACATCTGAAGCACTGCCATGAGACGCAGAATTTTTCCCCGGAGACAAGGTTGCTCTGTGTAGGCTTGGGTGTCCTGGAACTTAATCTGCAGACTAGGCTGGCCTTGAACTCACAGAGATCCACCTGTCTCTGCCTCCCCAGTGCTAGGATGAAAGGCGTGCACCACCACCTTCCAGTTTGAAGCAGAAAAAAAAATTGAAAATTAAGGCAAGCCATGTAGTAGGAAATGCTGTGAATAAAATGAAAAAAGAATAGAGAAATGACGTCATTTTTCGGGAAAGCCATCATCTGAGCTGCAACCTGAATGACAGAAATGAATTGGCTAAAGCGAACCGGGGGGATAGGGTACAGGAAGAGCGAAGACCTCAAGGCAGCTCAAATACTAGCATCACACACAACAAAAGGGATGGAAAGTGGAAATATACTGATACAGCCAGACTCCAGAGTACAGGACTAGGTGGAATACAGACACACAAGTATGGTAAGAAAGGAAGGCAAAGGTGAGTAGGAAGTGCACAGCAAGCCTGATACCAGGCTGGCCTCCAACTCAAGATCCACCTGCCTCTGCCTCCCACGAGCGCTGGGTTAAAGGTGCGCGCGCCACTATGCCAGACTGGGGTTTTACTACTTTCAAGAGTTTGCATGTGTGTGCCCGTGCATGTGCATGTGTGTATCTGTGTGTGTGTGACAATCTTACATCTTAAGGAATCTCTTAGGTTGCGATGGGAGAAAGCACAATAAGCAGCTGAAGATGGCGACAGTCTAGCGAGGGTGGCAGCACCGGGATGGGGAAAGAATGCATACAGAGCGCTATAACTTCTTTTAATTAAAGGGGCTGGAGAAATGGCTCCGCCATTAAGAGCACTTGCTACTTGTCCAAAATACCCAGTTTGGTTTCTAATCCCCTTGTCTGGCATTAGGTCACAACCGCTCCAGCATAAGGGAGTCCAATACCCTCCTCTGGCTTCCTTTGGCACACAGATGCACATTTCATAAATGTAAAATATTTGTGAAAAAAAAAAGACTTGTAAAAATTAATGGAAACTGAACCGAGTCAGAGTGTACTAAGGATGTGGAATTAGTTACTCAGGAGATAATGACAATAGAGACTTATAGGTCTTAAGAAAGCTTCTAAGACATAAGCCCAAATTGGCATTAGCAGATTTAGGATACTTCATGGTACTTAGCCTTTGAAGTTGGGGTGAAGAGGGCATTCTCCTTTGGCATCTGTGGTTAAAAAGAACAAAAACCCTGTAACAGAAAGCACGCTCCCAATGCAAATGAAGTACATTGAGTGCACTGAGCAAAGTGAAATGCCTCCAGGGCCTCGGGGCTGGGGTGGAAAAGCTACTCTGCAGTTGGAATGCTATAACTAAGGATCGCACATAAAGTTACCTGAGCGGAACTACTAAATCAGACTTTTCTCAAACTCCACATTGCACTCGCTCCCTTGAGAATTAACAAGTGAAACCTCACATGTCATTCCATGTCTATTGATTTCTTAAATCTAACATCATCGCCAAAGAGACATGGGAGGAAAAATTTCAGCACCATAGCTGTTGTTTCTGGGTGGTGGCCCAGACAGTGCATGCCTTTAATCCCAGCACTAGGGAAGCAGAGGCAGGCAGATATCTGTGAGCTCGAGGCCAGCCTGGTCTATAGAGCAAGTTTTCAAAACCCTGAAAAATCAAAAAGCAAACAAAAAACTATTGTTTTTCCAACAGTGAATTTCACTCACAAAGGTCCACAGTCCATAGCTGCAAAAATAAATAAATGAATGGATGGACAGATAGATAGATAGATAGATAGATAGATAGATAGATAGATAGATAGATAGATAGATAGAATTTTTGGGGGTGGCAGTTGCAGAGAGGCAGTGGTACATGTCTTTAATCCTAGCACTTAGGTGGATCTCCGAGTTTGAGATCAGCCTGGTCTAGAGTGAGCTCCAAGACAGACAGCCAGGTCTACACAGAGAAACCATGTCTCTAAAACATAAAAAATAAAAATTATCGAGCGATGGTGGCGCACGCCTTTAATCCCAGCACTCGGGAGGCAGAGGCAGGAGGATCTCTGTGAGTTCGAGACCAGCCTGGTCTACAGAGCGAGTTCCAGGACAGGCTCCAAAGCCACAGAGAAACCCTGGCTCGAAAAACCAAAAAGAAGAAAGAAATAAAGAGAGAGAGAGAGGGCGCCAGTATAAGAAGCCCACAGCAAAAAAGCAAATGCATGGTTCAGGGGAGGATGGCTTCAGAGTTAAGAGCATTAGCTGCTCTTGCAGAGGACCTGGGTTCGGTTCCCAGCACCCACATAGTAGTTCATAACCACTCCAGTCCCATGAATTCAACACCTCCTGGGCACCCAGGAACACACAAGGTGCACAGACATAATATAGGCAAAATACCCATACACATTAAATCAAAATAAATAAATTTATTTTTTAAAAAGCAATGCAGTGGTGGCGCACGCCTTTAATCCCAGCACTCGGGAGCCTGAGGCAGGCAGATCTCTGTGAGCTCAGGCCAGTCTGGTCCACAGAGTGAGTTCCAGAACAGCCGGGGCTACACAGAGAAACCCTGTCTCCAAAACAAAAACAAAACAAAAAAGCAAATGCAGCATGATAGCATATTTTTATAAAACAAATGCAAAAGTATTTGGAAGGATATAAACTAACATCTGGCAAGCTGAGTGGCAGAATTATTATTTTCTCCTCATGTACTTCTAACATTTTCTCCACTCATCAAAAGAACATTTCGTACAAGCAAAAATAATGTTTTAGGATAGTATAAAGGGTTTTTTCTTTTAATCTAAGAAGGGGGAAGTGCAAAAACAAAACAAACAAACAAAATTCCCTTTATCTGTAGCAAGAGCATTCCAAGTATGGTAAAAATGAAAGAAAAAAAGCCCATGACCTACACCGGAGGAAAAGATTTGCTAACAGGTCCGTTACTGCCCTAGGGCATGAACTTCAAAGAAGGCATCTAAATTCCCAAGAATTGTTCCCAGATTTGATGGAAAGCAATCAGACATTTTTTCCCCCGTTCTTTCCTACCTCTTACCACAGAAATACTTCCATTAAAGGATCTCGGAGAGGGGAAGATGTCCCATTTTAAACCGCGTTGGGACACCCAAGTTTGGTTTCTGGTCTGAGGACGGAGGGCAGAAGGGTTGGCGACTACACTAAAGGAATCTGCGTGCGCGGTGAGTCACCTGAAGCGCTGAAGCGCATGCAGCTGCTTCCCCTAACTTCCACATCAGACCAGGGCAGCAAAAATGCCTCCTAAGCGTCTCCAGACTAAACACTTGGAAAATTGTAGGCTTTTCCAAATTTTTGTACGAAGAGCTGCTAGCAGTTTCTGACAAGACAGCAAAAAGATCGGGAGTCTCTTCTACAAATGCAGGTATAAATGCTTCCTGGGGCTCATCCGGTGCCCAGACGCAAACCCAAGGCATTCCATTAAGACCACATTCTCAGTTTTTCCAACTGGGGCAACTAAAAACATCCTGCCGCCTCTCTACGGTTAGCAAGTATCATCTTGGCTAAAATCCCAACGTTTAAACAGCTACTTCAGAAAACTTCGGCTTTAAGCAGCGACTCGGATCTCAAGCCCTTGCCAGGCTATCGCCCTGCATTCCTTCCAATAACGGTGTTGCCGCTACCTGCTCATTTTCGCCCAGCTCCCCATACAGAGCCCACAGAAAAGGGGACTCTTTTAAATCCGCAACACAATGAAGGCTGAAAGCTGTGGCTTTTAGGATGGCAGCTATCAGACATCACAACAAAGGCCCGCGTCCGGGTGACTTCATCAGCCCCACCAGGCGAACGCCACCGCCCGACTTTCGGGGTTACTGTCCCCAAATCCCTGCACGCCCACGCTGCCTATCGGGCCCTGAAAGTGAGAGCGCCCGGAGTGCGGGTGCCAGTCCAGCCCAGCTGCAGGCTGCCCGGCCGGCGGCCGCGGGCTCCCCGGGTGCAGCGCCCAGCCGGAGCTGCCCTCTCTGTCGCAGCGGTCCCCGGGAGCGCGCGGGCATAGAAATAGAAGTGACAACGCGGGGACGGTCGCCGAGGAGGGCGGTAGGCCAGGGGGACACTCACCCGCCCAAATAAGCGGCGGGCGGGGAGGGTGGCAGCCGGGAGCGTTCCGGACGCCGCTGTCGCTGCCGCTGCTGCTGGCCGCCGCCGGCCTCCTCCCCTCTGTTTGGATTCCACAGACCACGTCACTCTTAGCCACGAGACCCGGATCTGCCGGCTCCCGAGGGCGGCGCAACAGATTGCAGCGCCCCGAGCCGCCCGTGTCCCCGCCGAGTGAGCATGCGCGTGTCGCGCTGGCCGCCGGCGTCGGAGGGGGGCGGCTCCCGCAGCTTTGGCGCTGACGTGCGTGGGCGCGCCGAGCGCGGAGGGGGGGAGTTCCGGTGGGGAGGGGTGGGGCTGCTGCACTGTGAAGGAAGGGCGCGGGGGCCGTCGGATTGTCCCACGTCGGCTCCGTGTGTTTACTGTCGTCTGACGTGTGTCCGTGTGCTGCGGGACTGGCTTCCGTCCTCCGCAGTGTTTAGTCACACGTAGGTGGAGGCGCGCGTGAATTGGTGTCTGCTGAGACCGAGTCTACCTGCAGAGGTGGTGGCCCACGTGAACATCGGAACTCGCAGATGACAGAAGCGCGTCAATCGTGGGGGTTTGAGTGATCCCGATGACGTTCCAAACAGTGTTGGGAGGGGAAAGCAGACCTAAATGAAGCTCAACTTTAACGATAATGTGTTAGAAGCCAGGTGTGGTGACGCAGCAGCACTGGGGGGTGGGGCAGTGCCAGCCTGGTCTACAGAGCGAGTTCCTGGACAACCAGGGCTACACAGAGAAACCGTGTGTGTGTGTGTGTGTGTGTGTGTGTGTG
>PVIU01013510.1:0-55587 GCA_004026605.1 Ondatra zibethicus | reverse complement strand
CACCAATCCACCTGGACTGGGACTGAATGAGCATATGATCAAACCAGACTCTCTGAATGTGGCGGCGAAAGTTGGCAGATGGAGAACCCACAAACAATGACACCAGGACCTATCTCTTCTGCATGTATTAACTTTTTGAGATCCGAGTCTTTTTGAATGCACTCCTTCCTAGGCCAGGAGGGATGGGGGTGGGCCTTGGACTGCCAACAGGGCAGGGCACCATGCCCTCTTTCAAGGAAGAAGGGGGAGGGAGGAGGGGTGGGGGGGTAGTGGGAGGGGACCGGGAGAAGGGGAAGAAAGGAAAAAAAAATTTTATTTCTTTAATTATGTTCTTGAATGGCAAAAATAAAACAAAACAATGTATGGAAAAAATAAATAAATAAATTAAAAAAAAAAGAAATGCTGCTCAATTTCTCTAGCTCTTCAAGCCTCACAATTCAAAAAGAAAAGCTTTTCTCAACTGAGCTATTCAAATAACCTTCATGCTGAGCCAAAGGAGGAACAGGCTAGCGCAGAGGGTGTGGTTAAAGTCCATCTTGGCCAGAGAAGCATGGCGTCTGTCACACTGCCTTCTCTCTCCCAGCATTTCGTTCTGTCTACTCCACCCACCTAAGAACTGCCCTATCAAAAGACCAAGACAGTCTCTTTATTTAACCAATAAAAACAATACACAAACAAAAAAACCTCCAAGATGGACACTGGTTAGACTCATGCCGGTAAGCCACATCCTTGTGGTAAATACAGATTATTAAAAAGGGACTAAATCAAGATGTAAGAGTTGGCCAAGAAGAGGCTAGAACTAATGGGCCAGACAGAGTTTAAATAAATACAGTTTCTGTGTAATTATTTCGAGTATAAACTAACCGGGCACCGGGAACGCAGCCCTCTCCTCCCTACTACAGAAAGCCTTCTCCAAGGGTACAAAAACTGACCTGAAAGACTTCTCAATGCTAAAGCTAGAATAAAGGAAGTAAACAAGGTATAAAGTTATAACCCACAGAATAAAGCAGTCCCAAGTCCATAATTCTGACTTGGTAGCTCACACTTTAGAAAAATTCTCAAAAAATAAATGAATGAGCAAAACATAAAATCATCATTAGACCAGCACAGTATCATTACTACAGGTAAGATCCAACATGAATACAAAAATCTTGTGTGTATTGCTGAAGAGGGGTAGAAAGATGTCAGAGCTGAAATCCGGGAGGAATGGGGTCAAACTGTTTTCTAAACATGACAGGACCACTGCATTCATAAACCAATAGCAGCTGTGCTTGCCTACACAGGATCAAACCAGGAATGAGTCAGCAGGGTTGGGGAGGGGCAAAGGAGGTCACAACCTTAGCTGAGGTGGTGTGGTCTCTGGTAGGCTGACCATGCTCCAGTGGATGGCTCCAGGAATGACAACCACCCAATAACTAAAGGAACTGAATCTGGAATGGAAATGTAGTAGTCACGGTATTCTCCACAGCCGCTCTCCCAGCGCTACTCTAAGAACAGGCTGAACTGAGTCATCTCTTAGAGAAGAAGTATTATCAAAGAACCAAACATCAGCAATGGCACCGCTGCTCAACCTCTCAACTTGTTTCAAAATTCTGGTTTAAGATGAGTACAGAAAATAATGAAAATATTAATTTACTCTGTACTCGATAATAACAGCTGTAAATTCAACTGCCTTAAGATAAACATTTTGAAAGTAAGTAAATTTCATTTTAGAACGGCAAATTATTTAAAATTCTGCATACAGTAATTTAAGAGTCAATGATCATAAAAGGTATAGTAAAAATCATATATAGAGAAAATACCAATTTATAAATAGGAAAATCCTTGAAAGGTTTTGATTTTTAAAAACTACTTAAAAAACTGTATCAAACTAATTTCTTACCCAGAAATAGCTTGAAGGCAAACTCACCACTCACACAAGTAAAATGGATGCAAACAAAACGTGAAGGAATTACAAGTTTGAGTATGATGGGATGATGTTAGATATTCTACAGCGTAAAGTCTGGACAAGCTTCCACAGAAGACATTTTAACAGAATTTTTCCAACAATATCTCTGCGATATATCTGTTTGTTTGTATACTTATTGTTTAGTGTGGAGAGTGTGCCTTGCACAAGCCTTGTATGTATCTGACCTCTGAGTTACAGTCCTGGATCTCTTTTTGCACATTTTATTTTATTTTAAAGGCAGGGTCTCATTAAGCTGCCCAGGCCTACCACGTAGATGGAATTAGAGGTTTGCTCCACTAGACCTACCTTGAATACGAGCAATCATAAAGGAAGTCTGGCCAAATCTCTGAAACAGTAAAGAGAATCATTAAGTCCACATCACACTCAGTAGAGACTTGAAGATAACAAGGTTACCTGGCTGCTTGTTTCACTTATGGCCTCGAGAAGTTTTTCAACTGCTGCTTGTAGTCGAGAGCTGACATTTAACATAAATTGTACATTTTCAGGGTCTACTTCAGGTCCAGCAAAACTACTTGTTCCAAATTGCTGTGATAGATCTGATTCTTTGTCAGTAACATCTGACCACTTGCCATCATTTCTTGCTATGGCATTTCCAGGATAAGAAGGTACAGACTCATCCGTAACTAGAATAATAGTAAGTTAAAGGCATAAATTAATCAGAATATTTAAAGTTACAACAAGAAGTAACTGAAGATATCAAGACAAATTAAACTTGCATCATAATTTCAAGATCTTCAAATAATAACATAACAAATACACAGTAAGACTAGGAATGGATGTTGTGCTTAGAAGAGTACAGAAGTTAATACTTGGGTCAACTGGAACGTTAGTTATGTCTACTGAGCCACTCTCAGTCTGATGAAAAGCCGCTAGGGTAACTGAAAATTGGTATTTAGCCAAGTGGTATCACGCAGTGACGGTGAAATGAGGACTTCAGAGTTGGAGGGCTGGTTCCCATCTTCATACTTTACAGTGTGAAGAAAAAAGAAACACAGAGATGGCAAGGTTGAAAGTGCGCTGGAGAGGTAGCTCTGTGATCAAGTGCTTGCCACACGAGCATGAGGACCTGGGTTCCATACTCAGCACCCACATATAGCCAGGTGTGGTGGTGTAGTAAGAGGCACGGGGGCCTGCTTTTGGTCCCGGTGGCCGCCCGGTGCCTGGCTAGCTTATACCCAAAATAATTACACAGAAACTGTATTTCTTGAAATACTGTCTTGTCCATTAGCTCTAGCCTCTTATTGGCTAACTCTCACATACTTGTTTAACCCATTTTTAATAATCTGTGTGTCACCACAAGTTGTGGCTTACCGAGAAAGATTTAGTTTGTCTGACCTGGGAGCTTCATGGCGGGCAGCTCTCTCTCACTCTGTCCCCTTCCCAGCATTTTGTTCTCTTTCCCTGTCTATCTAAGTCCTGCCCTATCAAAAGGCCAAGGCAGTTTCTTTATTAACCAATAAAAGCAACCCAAATACAGAAGGACCCTCCTGCACCATGGTGGAGCACATCTGTAATCCTCGTCCTAGGGAGGGGAGAGAGGTGCACAGACAGGAGGACCTGGGGGCTTGTGGGACAGTAGGCAAAATGGTGAAACTCCAGGTTCAATGAGAGATCTGTCTCAAAGAATAAGGTAGAGCGTGACAGAGGAAGATCCCTGATGTTGACCTCCTGCTTCCACATGAACACACCATCTACTGCCATTACCTCATACCCCATCTTATTATGCAGCAGAACAGTCCAGGTACACTGAAGAAGAGAGCACATGCTTGTATTTATCTAGACCAGATCTTTTGACTTTTGAACCTATTTAGGGTAGATACTGATTTGATTGATGACACATTCAAACGGGCTTAGACAATTTGGTTATGTGCTACATTTGCAGTGGTATAAAGAGGAAAAAATACAGACTAATTTATTCTTATTTACAGTATTGATTTATTATTTCTTATGTAAGGAAGAGTTTATCAGAGCTAGAGCTCACCACTCACCAGGATAGCATGCTAGAGCTCACCACTCACACTCACCAGGATAGCACGCTAGAGCTCACTACTCACCAGGATAGCACGCTAGAGCTCACCACTCACCAGGATAGCACACTAGAGCTCACCACCCACCAGAATAGCACACTGGAGCCATGAAATCTGAGGTAGCTTTTCTCACCACATCGAATCACCTATACTAACACATCAGTGATGACAGAATACAAAAGAATATGAAACTAGAAAACTGTGCATTCTAGGACACAATTTTAAACGTTTGCCTTTAAAAAAAGATTATATATATACATATATATGTATATATATATATGACTGTTTGCCTGCATTTACATATGTGTACCTTGTGTGTGCCTATACAAAGTTCTGAGCCACTGTGTAGGTGCTGGGAACCAAACCTGGGTTCTCAGCAGGAACAGAAAGCCAAACCATCTCTACAGCCCCACAAAATTTACTACTACAAAATCTAATCACTGGCAAAGCAGTTAATATCATTTTTACTTTGAATCTTAGTATCCAAATTAAAAAAAAGCACAAGTATTATATTAGTATTTCTTCATATTATACCATGCATTTAAAACCAAAGACCATGATAATGGGACAAATACTTCAAAAGTGTTATAGTTCAAGATGATCTTGGGATTCAAAATGGTAATTAAAGTATACAAATAGTACAGTACAATACACACTATAACATTTACTAAATCAAATGAAGCTGTCTCAGAAATAGCTGATATTTTTGCAGAAGCTATGGGAGCAAGAGTATTTATTTAGTACTGAGGAAACAAAACCAATTATGCCATATACTACCTATATCTGAAGTTGAGTGCATTCTAGTGACATTTGTTTTTCATGGGTTTGGAGAAAATGATAAATCTGAGACAAAGAGAACAGTCTGAAAAGATAGAAACACTAGTCTTTAACAAACAAAAATATATGGCGAAATAGAGGAGAATTTTAGAGGAAGATAATTAGAAAGCAGGCTGGATCCAAGTTGTGAACTGTCTTAGATTTTGTTGGAACTTTGGGGGTTTTTCTAAAGATTAGGACGGATTAATCATATTTTTAAATAGGAAGACAATAGCAAACACATTTTAAGAATACATACAAATGAACAGATTGGTTAAAAGGCTATTTCAACTACCCAATGAGAGTGATGAAATACAACAGTGTAAAATGACACAAGTAATGAAATATGATGAGGGAGAGGACACAGTTGGACATGACAATGAAAAAGAAAGGCAAGAAGAAGCTGAGCTGATTCTGCGTTTCCAACTTAGATGACTCCTAATGACTGCAAAACTAAAAATACACCAACAGATCGGCAGATGGTCTAGCACGTGGGCACAAATATGACTAAAATGCTAACAGGACATGTACAGCCATACAGCATGTTTTAAGTTTGAGTCTACAACTTTTAAGTCTGTTTTATAAATGAGAGAGTTGAAACACTCAAATGGATGCATCTGTTGTAGAGAGAGCATTTAATGAGAAGGAGAGGAGTCTCATACATATCACAGGCTAACAAAAATTCCACTAAAAACAGTCAAACAGAAAGACAGCTGAGATGAAAGAGAGCATTTAAAAAGGAAAAACTTCAATTTTTACCTGAACAAATGGGCAAGCATGGAGAAGCTAGTGTGGATTTAATGGTTTAGTTAGGGTTTTCTGAGAATAGCAATGTTACTAAGGTTGGTAAATGGCTAGATTAGTCTATTCTTTCTTCAGTGTGCTAAAATTTTGGGGAGGGCAAAGATGAGATCAACCAACACTTAAAAAAAATCAAAATAAAACAAACACCCAAATAGCAAGAAAAGTACAGAAGACTTGTGGTCAGAGGAGCAATCGCTAAGAAAAAGACTGGGGATACTGTACATACATGAGAGGAAATCTCAAGCACAAAGTACGGGGGACATGAAAAACAAAGCACAGTAAAAGTCAGGGGCTGTTAGTGTTTCTGGAATGACTAATTAAAGAATTACATACTAAAGTACCCCCAAAAGACAAAGATGAAACACATGGTAGTTTTTTATTTCATGGGTTTGTTTCAGGTTTCATGTTTTAGGTTTAGGCAGGGTCTCCCTTATGTGGTAGTCCAGGTATAGGGGTGACCCTGCCTAGATCCTCTTCTCCGGGCCACATAGTCAGTTCAAGGCTACCCTGCTACACAAAGCAAAATCATCTCAAAACAAACAAGGAAGGAAGGAGATAGATCTATGAGAGTTATTAAATGTGTTTGGCGTCATGATGAATCTGAAAGGAGCCAATGCCTTCTCATTATTAGTAAGCTGTTTCTGTTCTACAGCACAGCACTGTGCCAAAAGGAAGCTATGCAAAGCAAACTCTAACTGCAGAGCAGGGCATCTGTCCTCTAAGATATCTCAAAGTAAAGGAAACCAACAACAAAGGAACCCATGCTATCAGATGGCCTACCTGCCATTCCCTCCACTGGAGTCACTAGGTCAGCTTTGCCTTTCAACTTAATAACCTATTCTCACAAGGAAGCAAACATTAACAAATCAATTACTTATTCCTTCAAGGGTTACTAAGCCAATACCTGTTTAAAATCTAAACAAGTTCAGACTTGAAGACTGAAAACAGGCCACATGTACTACAAGAAGAAAAAAAACCACACATAAAACTGAGGAGTAAAAGTCACTCTACAATCAAATTAAAACTTAATTTTTGTTATGTCAAATGAGACATTTAAATAAAACCTTTAAAGGTGTAGTTTAGCTTCTATTCAAAAATATAAAGAAATGCCAGAACGAATTCTAACATACAGAGCATATTAGTAATAGTGTAAAGTCAGTATACTATTGGAGTTTATGAAAAATTCAACACTTTAAAATCATAAGTTATTTTAATTGAATATTTATTTAAAAATGAAAACTGGATCTATGAGTGTTCCTTAATGATAATGGTAATAATTAGCAAAGTCAACAGCATTGCTAACCATAAAAACAAAATGTCAACTGGAGAGCACACATTACAACCAGTGATGACAATGCTGGCAAAATGATCTTTGAAATAACATTCTATACATTATGCTTCTTTGTGGATTTTAATTTTTCCTCTTAAATTGTAGTATAATTCATTTAGAACTAGTTACCATTTAAATAATATTTTAAGGACTTAGTTATTAAGACATGCATAAAATATTTTTAAACAGAATATCAGTTATGCTCTGATCTTGCCTCTGGCGGGCATGCTGGTGCTTCCTGCTATTAGTATTATGAATGGCTACAGAGCAGAAACGATGGAGAAAATGCTCAGTAACAGTCTCGGGAAGTTCAAGACATGGCTATATGATTCACCTGGGATGCTTACTATTAAGGAGTAACTACTAGGTTTGTAAACTACGCATAGACGCACCTACAGGGAAAGTTTAGACACACTTAGAAGAAGACTCATTGATCGGATATCCTTTGGGGTCTGCATTTTCAGACAGTCTTCTGTGCTAGAGTTATTGACAATTTATCCCTTTTGTAACTTCCGGAAAACTGCTTGGAGGTGAGCTACTGCTGACACAGTGTCTACAATCCGTCCCTCAGAGTGCTTCTGACTGCAGACATGACGCATGTATGAGCTTCCCTACAAAAGTGAAAGGTCTCCCTAGGTGGCATAAGTAAAACCAGTTCATTGTTTTCTGTTTTTTTTAAAGTTTAATTTGATTAAACACTTTCACATGTTTAAATATAACCTTGCTCTCTACACATTAGGATCCACACACATTAAAAAAAAAATCCCTTTGCTCTAGAGCTTATTCAGGGGAAATGTTAATCTAAAAAGTTAATCCACCAACTATGAAAAGAGTGAATTTGAAAAGAAAGTTTAAAAATTGCTATTATTTCAGTTCTTTACTAAACTATCTTAAAAATTATCTCTGAACTCAACTGAAGTGTTCTAAAGCTAATCTTTAAAGATTTGATCTGAGAAGCGCACTGTTGACTAACCTATAATTAAGCACACCATTTATATTTGGATGTTTTCTTCTATTTTTCCACAGAGAACTTAGCAAGCCAAATGCCTTCAAAAATTACAAAGCAGCGTTTTGGAAGAGCTGCCTCTGGCTAGGGAGTGGACTCGGGTGAGGGATGGAAGTAACTAGATTTGATCTTTGAATTCAAGATTTCAGACCCTACATCTCTGAACCTGACAAAGCTTTCTTGTCTTTTGATTTCCTGATTCTTCTTCAGCAGGGAATACGGAACTGAAAAAATAAGAGAGGCTAGAGATTAGCAAGACGATGGCAAGAGACCAAAAAAATAGCCCAGCCTACACAGCCATAGAACTAAGAATATGGTGAAAGAAAGTCAGAACTGAGTCCTAACATGCAGACAGGAAACACTTTACATTTTTTACATTTTCCAGAAGGCAGAGAGGACCTATCAGAGGATAGTCCAAAATAGGATAAACTCAGGTTTTATAAAGACTTGTTTATTGTTTAACCTTTTCAAGTAGTGCGAGATTTCTGGAAATGTCCTCATTTTACCCTTTCCTTAGTTTACAGGAGGGTGTGAGCAACCTGAGGAGCGAAGCATGATCACTCTTTAGCAGTAGAAGAGAAAACGGGGCGGGGGGTAACCCCAGATGTGTATGGGGACAGCCCGAGGCTCCCATTTGCAAATGCTAGACAGTAAGGGTGTTTGAGAAGATTAGCTTTAAAGTCTTTATGTGGCACAGTTCATTAGTTGCAAAAACGTTGAATATTCTCCCTTATGTATTTTTCTATACTCTGGGAGTGCCTTGAACTGAGTTTGTGTTGAAGATGCAGACCATTTCAACAGTATATGGAGCCATTACCTCTCCCATATTCCTCGTGGAAACCAGGCTTTGAACATAAGTCTGCTTCTGTTCTCCAAGGCAGGCGGGGAGCTGGCTGAGCTTTACTAGATCTGTCCAAAATTTTAAAAACATGACAGCCAATTGTTTCTTCCACAGCCGCTGTTGTATTAGCAACTTCTAACAGGATCTTCAGAAGTCTACTATTGGCTTTTTGAAGAGCATGTCTATATAGAAAAAGAAACATTTGCTAAAATGCTTAATTAAAAACTAAACAAAACAAAACATTCCATTATTATGCCACAAGAATGCTTTATCGCTGGGTGGTGGTGCACACCTTTAATTCCAGTACTCAGGGCAGAGGCAAACAGTTCTCTCAGTTCAAGACTAGCCTGGTCAACAGAGCAAGTTCCAGGATAGCCAGGACTGCAGAGAAACTCTGTCTTGATAAATAAACAATAACAACAAAATAAATAAAGAGCCAGTCAGTGGTGATGCATGCCTTTACTCCCAGTACTTGGGAGGCAGAACAAGTGGATCTCTGTGAGCTGGAGGCCAGCCTGGTCTACAAAGCAAATTCCAGGATAGGTGCCAAAGCTGCAGAGAAACCCTGTCTTGAAACAAAAAAAAAAAAAAAAAAAAAAAAAAAAAAAAAAAAAAAAAAAAAAAAAAAAAAAAAAAAAAAAAAAAAAAAAAAAAAAAAAAAAAAAAGAAAGAATACATAAATAAAGAAAAGAAAAAAAAAGAAATGCTTTGTAACTGGAAAATGTATTAAATAATATGTAATTGCCCCACAATGAAGTTCTTCTGGTTTTTTACTTACTGAAAAACTATATTATAGAAGGGCATATGTTCTTGTTCTATGTAGCTTAAAACAGTTTTTTTTATTAAGTGTGCATATTACTGACCTAAAAGAAATAAAGTAACTAAGCTTTTATATTAATGATTAAATTTTTATATTAGAATGTGGTAAGAGCCAAGTGTGTGTAAGGTATTGAGCTGGCAATACTTTTTTCATGGTTACTCAGAGGTTCGGTACTTCATCCATTCATGTGTCAAATGGCATATTCTAAAGGATACTTTTCAAAGTGGCAATGCTTTTACAACTTGATGATGACAAATGAGTGAGATGCCTAAATTTAAACAGAACTAATAGACCAAGTCTTGATTTGAAAGGTCAACAGTGAAATCATAGTCTGATAAAACAAAAGCAAGCGTCACAGGCCTTTAATAACCTGTATTTATTTTAGAGACTAAGGTGTACCTAGTTTTACATATCACTAGGTATTTCAGATAATTGGGGGAAGAAAAGTTTTCAAATAAACAGAAATAAATTATGTCTTTCTTTTTAAAAAGGTACGAACAGTTTTTTTAATTTTTCTTTTTTTTTTTAAAATTAGATACTACTGGTTAAGTCTTCTCTGAAAATTCTTGGCATTCAGACATAGTCATTAGAATTAAAATACGAGTTATATATTTATTTTCATTTATAAGCATAAGTGTGTGCCTGTGTGAGTTTGTGTGCATTGTATGTATGAAGGAACACACAGAAGTCTGAAAACGGCATTGGATCCCTTAGAACTAGAGTTATAGGCTGCTGTGAGTTGCTAAGTGAGAGTTCTGGGAACTGAACCCAGGTCCTCTGCAACAGCATGAAGTAAGTGCTCTTAACCACTGAGCCATCTCTGTATGTCCCAATCATTAAAACTGTAGTGCCTAGATTTCCTTCTACCCTGTCTTACTCAAAAATACACACATTTTTAACACAAAGAGTAAAATGAACCCTTTAAAACTGTGTCCAAAAAAAAGTATATTTCCATAAATACTAATGAAAAAGATTAGCTGATTAACCTTAATAGTTTAATACACCAGCAGCAGTAAAACAGCAAACTTTGTACTTAATACATAAAAACAATGGCAGACTCCTGTGGTGAAAGTGCTCTGACTCAAGAGCGTTTTATTTTCATCTGCACATCGCAGGAGATGACCAACAACCAGGTGAATGGTTATCTGTCCCCAGGCACACTAACTACCTAGATTAGGATGAGGGAACCAGGGGAAGTGCTTGCCTTTAGTAGTTTTCAAGTGAACAACGGGCTTCTATTTCTATACACAGATCAAGTTATCTGCTTACAGAATAAGAGTATCAAAAAAAAGACCAAATAAGAAGAAGTAAAACGTCATATTTCTTTAACTTTTACTTAAGCTTTGTTCAAGTGTCAAATGCCATGATTAGAATATTGAACGACTAAGGATTAATATTCATTTTATCAATCTTACCATAAAAATTTCTATGGTAAAAAATATAAAATAGTGAAAAGCAGTAATTTTATATTGTTTATTTTATATTGTCATGGTAATTCTAATTTTCATACACTGTCTTCCTGTTTTGAGATCCAACCTCTATCCAAGCTGAGGAAGGAGAGGAGGACACAGAAAGGTGACAGTCACAGAAACTGGTTCTAATTTTAAAGAAATTATTTTCATTTAAATAAATTAAAATTTAACACACTGTGCCTTTTAAAAGGATGTTTGAGTTAATATGGGCTATTCTCATATACTATAGTGCTATAATTTTTTTTTTTTAAATCTCTGTGATATCAAAGCAAGAAACAGTTTTCTTACCACTGGAAGATCTACTCCTCTAAAAAATTGAATATGGATTAAAAGTTTGTATGTGTACACATAAAATACAAAAATAATCTAAATGTGAAATATTTAATCTATTGTTCTCTCAACTGAATATTATTTGACTATGAAATGAATGTTCTTAATGAAATAAACAAGGCATAAAACTCACAACAAGAAATGATTTTTAGTATAGAAAATAGCATTATGAAAAATAAAGTTAATCAAGATAAGTTCAATATTCAAATAACACCTAGATAATTGAGATCAATATCTAATAAGTGTAGTAGTGCATGCATAAAACTTAGTCTAATTAATGATAAGAATTATCAACCCTTCCTATAGTATACTTATACAGAAAAATTTCATACATAGTACAACTTTTAAAACAAAATACAAATTTAAGACAAACTCAAGATAAAATGTGTTTACTGAAATGAAATCAACATTTAAACCTGTTCTGATCAAGTACACACTCTATACCTTTCATTGCACAGGTTTACATCAATTGCTGCATCTTCAGGTTTTCTCATCAATATTGTTTCTTCTGATGTACATTCATCAACGTTTTGTGTGTCATTTTCATCCTGTGTAAGCTGATGTAAAGGCAGAGAGGACAAGACAAAGAGAAAACCTGTCATCTTAGAAACAGCAAGTCCTACTTCTATACTGGTATGAGACGGAACAAAGGTCTGTGCATGACGTCAGACACTGCTTGAAATAATGTTTAACTCTATGGTATTTAGAGATTAGCATTATCAAGAAAAATAAAATAGTCTAACACACAGATGAAAAGAATGGGATGAGTCCAAAGGAATGCATGTTGTATACTATGACAGTGAAATTTGTTAGCTGCTCCATGGTGCAGTGAACAGTTGCAGCTATTGCAATACCAGAATCAAATTACCAGCACAAAGAAGGCGACCTTCCTTCCATGGGTGTAATCACAAACACATTAAGCTCAATGCCCATAAAAAAATGTTATCTCACAACAAAAAGAAAGACAAACAAATCCTATTGCATAGTTGATCCACTGCTCCTAGAAGAGCCAAAGTCCACACTACCTGTGTTTGAGTACTGCTGTCACGCAGCTCACAACACAGCTCCTCTCTTCCAGCTAGAGACAGCTGCCTTAGTGCTTCCAGCTCCTCTAAGAGCACGCTTTCTCTTTCTGACACCACACTGTCAATATAGAGTGGAGACCTCTAAATAAGAGAAAAGGTCGTAAGCAAATTTTGTTGGCGAGAGACCAAGAGAGCAGAAACAATTAGTAGATTTCACTCAAGCCCTTAAAACCAATAGGCCTTTGTTTAAACTATGATTCAGAGACATTATAAGAGACATAGAGGCAAATATAAAATTCAATGCAAAATTTGAAACTTTAGAAAAAAGTTAATTAAACATAAAATTCGTGAATTTACAAAGTATTTTTAAAATTATATAATTATTATATATTATATGATCTATATTATATATAAAGTAATTATACAGTATGCTTATTAATACTTTTACATCAAATTTGCATTGAAAAATTCAGAAATCTGAATTCACAAAATACAATGAAGAAAAGCAAAACTAATTTTGCAAAAACTTGGTATTTTATGTTCCAACCCCAAATTTCTCATTATTTTATTTCTGAAGGAATCCAAGTCAAGGATTCTCTACTTTAACTTTTAGTTTTCAAAATTTAATTTAGTACTTTCATAATAGCTTTTCTGCAATGATTTTGCAAGTATACTTTATATAGCAACCAGTAAGAATATAGTTCCCAAATACCAAAGAATTTTTAAGTTTAGTCGAGAAAGGGTTAAGAGTGCTGCATTTTTTCAAATCAACAAGAAATGTTTCCCTAGACAAAGTTCCAGAAGCGTGCTACCCAGATTTACGTTGATTAGCGAGGTGGATTACAGATAGACAGATGTGTGCCTGTGGCTGCTAACTGGAGGATTCTCAGAGGTAACATGACTACAGGTGAGAGCTGCATTAGCACGCACCTCAGCGCAGACTGCCCAAGCTCATGAGGCATCTGTTGCACGTCCTATGCTATGTACAATGGCATGACAATGCACTCTACAGACCTGAGTCAGACATGCCTGTGAGCTGTGAAACTGTTGGCTACTGGGGTAATTCTACTGTTAAATACTCCTAATTATTTTCAGATTTGGCAAAACAATTTTGAAGTTTTAAAAACGGTTACATAAAGAAAGTTACTTTAGTTGGGGAGAAAAGGGATTCTCAGAGCCAACCTCGGCTAACTGCTCATTGAGCCTCTTGATCTCCTCTCGTAGCTGCTCCTGGTCTTCTCGTTGTCTCTCCATCTGTTGCACGTGAGCCTGTCTCATCAGTTCTGTTGCCTGCTGGTGTTCTTCATACTGGCGTACAAGTTCTTGCCGCATATCTTCCAACTGTCTAGAAGTCTCCATATCTGATACTTCCTCATGAATCTTTATCAGTAGAAACAAAAAGTTCGGCCACACACGAATTGTGAAAATTTGCCACTATTGACATTTTCTATCAATATGAAAGCATTTCTACTGAATCCATAGGACACCTGAATTTTTATCTTATTATAAAATAAAGCCTAAATTTTTCTTAAAAATGTATTCGTATTCCTTTTAACGAGAATTCAAAAGTGATATTAAGTTAACTACCATAACCTGTTATTTTCCAGGAGGGAAATATCTATCAGTTACTTTACCTAAACTATAGTTTTAAAGGAGAAAAATAAAAGATATAAGATATTCAATATTTCTTCTACTTTTAATAAAGCCAGGACTCCATTATTCTTCTTGACATTTTGCGTGGGGAAATGACGATTGTTTTTAATTTTAAAACTGTACTTATGAAACAGGAAATTTATTTATTAAATCTACATTACACAGCGGCTAGAGAGCATTTCAGAGAACGTCTTCCTAAGAGACTATCATGTATCGGCCCTCTAACTCAGAACACGTCCGCTTCCTAGTGGATCTATGAGCATCCTTGAAAAAGCAGCAACTAAAGAGATGGCAGCTTTATTGATCCTCCTCCTCAGTAAGAAACTATCTTGGACATTAATAATAAATTTGACTTCAAATGATTTTAGGGGAAGTAGGGTTTATTTCTGTCCATCAAGACAGCAAACTTTTGAGGAAACAGGTCTATTTGTGAGTACACGAAGTAAAAGACAATTAGGACCTAGATAGCAAAATGTTTTAAATTATTTTCTTACACATGTGACTATTTCCTTATATGTTTTTATATTTAATGAAGCAAATATTTCAGTCATAGATACTGCCACATTACAGGACAATCTTTACTGAAACAAAGTTAAGACAGTTGTAACTTATGGTTTGTATTGCTTAAAAATTCAATAAAGTGCTTTTATTACATGACTCTGTGTGTGGGAGTGGGAGTGTGTGTGTGTGTGTGTGTGTGTGTGTGTGAGAGAGAGAGAGAGAGAGAGAGAGAGAGAGAGAGAGAGAGCGCATGCACGCATGCACATGAGCACATAGCACAGGACAACTTGGGGAAGTCTGTCCTCTCCATACACCATGTGAGTTGCAGGGATCAAACTCAGGGTATCAGGTTTGGGGACTGAGCCACCTCACTGCTATGTGAAATGTCTGTGAGGTGAATAGACTTGCTCATTTCCTAGGACTAACGCCATTTAACTATATGCTTTACCATTAATAAACAGAAACAACGTGAGTACTACTCAACCTGGGCTCCACACTCTTCGTCCTGAAACAACACTATTGATAATGTATTAATAGTGAAGAAACCACATATGCTTTTATGGACTTTGTGCATTTTACAAAATATCCCAGAAGCCATACTTACACTTTGTAGAACAGTGATTGTTTCATCTTTGGAAAATAGATTTTGTGAAATAGTCAGCCCCTGATCCTTTAACTTTAGGGATTCATCTTCAAGAGTCTCACGATTAGACAGAGGAACTTCTTTCTTATGTTCTTCTAATTCATTGCTAAGTGGTTTAAATTGTTCTTTCAAATTCTTGTCAATCCCCAGAAGACTCTGTGGATCAAGCTGACCCTGTGATGTGATGTCACTGAAAGGGTATTCTTGCGAATGTGGAGCACGTGCTTGTTCTGATTGTAGAGAGTTTGCTTTACCCTCTGATAGTCTAGTGAGCTCTGTCTGTTGAGCAAATGCTATGCTCATTGACACAATGACCTAAATGAATAAAGGAAACAAAGAGAAAGATCAATTCAATTCAATTCTTATCAGTAGATGAAACTGAAAAAGCAGATTATTACTTAAGCGTATATAGATTTTAAAAAGCCAGACCTCAACCCAAACCAGAACTGCTTTGGTAGCCAAGAGCCTGAGACTAGAAAGCCCAGGGACCTAGGGTAAAAACAAAACACTTCTAAAACCAAAACAACAACTACAAAACAAAAACAAAAACATTATAGCAACAAAACGAGTCCTAGGAACTCAGCTGTACTCATGTATCAGTGCCTTCTCAGTCGTCAGCAGAGAAGCTCCCTCCTGAAGCAGACGAAGAGACCCACAGCCGACAACTGAAGCACTCAGCTCTAACGAGATAGCGCCATCAAATCCCTCCCCTCAGTGCTCAGGGAACTATGATGAAGAGGAGGAAGAAAGGATGGAAGAGCCAGAGGGTACTGAGGAGGCCACAAGAAAAAAAAGAAAAAGCCCTTCTAAATAAACATAAACAAAGCTCACATGAGCCTACAGAGACTGAAGCAGGTTCTTTGCCTGTATACTATGGCTTCTAGTTTACTGTATTTTACAGGACTCCTGACTGTGTGAGAGCATCTTTCTGATTATTGTGCCTCTCTTGGGCTCTTTTTCTTGTTTGTTTGTTCTGCCCAATTTCATGTGTTAGTTTTTGTTTTACCTTACTGTATTTTATTATGTTTGGTTGTTATCTCTTAGAAGCCTGTTCTTTTCTAAGAAGAGACAGAACGGGAGTGGATCTGATGGAAGGGGAGGTGGTGAGCAGCTGGGAGGAGTAGAGGGAGAGCAAACCATAATCAAGATGAATTATGTAAGAAGAAAATCTATTTACAATAAAAAGAAAAAGCCTGGCCTCGTGCTTTTGAGTGAAAAGAAATCCTAGAAATCCTACAATAAAGTCATGGATAGATTCTGCAATGAACTGGATGTCCACATCCTTAATGTAAGGGAACTCCTAAATTTAAAAAGAAAATAAGTAGAAAAGGATTTTAACAAACAAGAGCAAGAAGTGTTCAGTTAAAAAAAAGCTAGATCTGGAGTGGTGAGCGAGTGGCCATCAGTGGGGCATGTTCCTGCTATTGGCTTTCTGTACCCCAGTCCACCTTGCCCCCAATCACTCCTTTTCATCTGCAAGGCCCTTGGATTTCCCAACTCTGCCTGCTTTGGGGCTGAAAGGTCTGGGGGGCCAGCTATGAGTGGTCCTTCCTCTGGGGCTTCTATGTAACACCCCCCCCCTTTGTCTGTGAGGTCCTTGAGCCCAGCAAGAGGCCCTGCTCCTGTGCTGGGGAGATCTGGAGTGGTGAGTGAGTGGCCACCCAGCCGGATGGTACCAGGGAACGGTGTCCAGGCCCCTTCCAATTCCCTAAACTTTTCTGGCCATCCAGCGGGGTGTGTTTCTGGCTGTTGGCTTTCTTTACCCCATTCCACCTTGCCCCCAAGCACTCCTTTTCATCTGCAGGCTCCTTAGATCCCCCAGCACAGCCTGCTCCAGTGCTGAGGGGACCTAAGAGAGGGCAGACCAAGAAAAACTCCCAAGTACACAGTCAGCCACAGCAAAGATTGGACCAAGACGCCAAGACTCTCCTGGCCTCATTTCAAGGAAGAGATGGGCTGGCGCCAATGCAAGAATTCCTCCAACAACCTGAAAAGCAACATGATAACACCAGAATCCAGCAAACACACAACAGGAAGACTTGAACACCCTAACCCAGAAGAAGTAGAACAAATCCACTTTATACGTAACCTTATGAAAATGATGGAGACCCTTAAACAGGAAGTGAAAAACTCCCTTAAAGAAATGGAAGAGAAGACAAACAAAAAGTTATAAGAAATTAATAAATCCCTCAAAGATACCCAAGAAAACCAAGAAAAAGCAATCAAATAGGTAAAGGAAACAGTTCAAGACTTGAAGACCGAAATGGAGGTACTGAAGAAAACACAAACAGAGGGATGGCTGCATATAGAAAATATGGGTAAATGAACAAGAACTGCAGAGACAAGTATAACCAACAGACTACAAGACATAGAAGAGAGAATCTCAGGCACCAAAGATACTATAGAGGAAAAAGACACATTGATCTAAGAAAACAGCAAATCCAACAAATTCTTAACACAAAACATCCAGGAAATCTGGGACACCATGAAAAGACCAAACCTAAGAATAATAGGGGTAGAAGAAGGAGAAGAATTCAAGCTCAAAAACCCAGAAAATATATTCAACAAAATTATAAAAGAAAACTTTCTCAACAAAATTATAAAAGAAAACTTTCCCAACCTAAAGAATAATATTCCTATGAAGGTACAAGAAGCTTGCAGAAACCAAATAGACTGGATCAAAAAAAAAAAAAATCCCCTCGCCATACAATAATAAAAACACAAAACATACAGAATAAAGAAAAAATATTAAGAGCTGCAAAGGAAAAAGGTCAAGTAACATATAAAGGTAAACCTATCAGAATAATACCTGACTTCTCTATGGAAACCATGAAAGCCAGAAGGTTTGGATAGATGTGCTGCAGACACTAAGAGACCAGGGATGCAAGCCCAGACTACTATACCCAGCAAAGCTTTCTTTCACCATTGATGGAGAAAACAAGATATTCAATGACAAAAACAGATTTAAACAATATGTATCCACAATCCCAGCCTTATAATAAGTACTAGAAGGAAAACCTCAACCCAAGGAAGCCAACAAGACTGACAGTAGCACAGACATCTGACAACCCCCAACCACCACAAGTCAAAAAGGGAAACACACAAATACTACCACCAAAAAAATAACTGGAGTTAACAACCACTGGTCATTAATATCACTTAATATCAAGGGACTCAATTCACCTATAAAAAGGCACAGTTTAAGAGAAAGGATACGAAAACAGGATCCAATATTCTGCTGTTTACAAGAAACACACCTCAAGCTCAAAGACAGACACTACCTCAGAGTAAAGGGTTGGGAAAAGGTTTCCCAATCAAATGGACATAAGAAACAAGCGGGTGTGGCTATACTAATATCTAACAAAATTGCTTTCAAACTAAAATCAATCAGAAGAGATGGAGAAGGACACTTTATACTCATAACAGGAACAATTCATCAAGATGAAGTCTCAATCCTGAATATCTATGCCCCTAAGATAAAAGCACCCACATATCAAAAAGAAACATTACTAGAACTCAAATCACATATCAAACCCCACACACTAACAGTAGAAGATTTCAACACTCCTCTCTCACCAATGGACAGGTCAACCAGACAGAAACTTAACAGAGAAATAACAGATGTAATGAATCAAATGGATTTAATAGACATCTATAGAACATTCTACCCAAACAGGAAAGAATATACCTTCTTCTCAGCACCACATGTAACATTCTCGTAAATTGATCACATACTCGGTAACAAAGCAAACATTCACAGATACAAAAATTTGGAGTAAGCACCTGTGTCTTATCGGATCACGGTGGAATAAAGTTAGAATTTAACAACAATTCCACTCTCAGAAAGCCTACAAACTCATGGAAACTGAACAGTCAACTACTGAACCACCCCTGGGTCAAGGAAGAAATAAAGAAAGAAATTAAAGTCTTCCTTGAATTCAACGAAAATAAAGACAAAACATACTCAAACCCATGGGACACTATGAAAGCAGTGCTAAAAGGAAAGTTCATAGCACTTAGTGCCCACATAAAGAAAACAGAGAAAGCTCACATTAGAGACTTAAAAGCAGACCTGAAAGCTCTAGAAAAAAAGCAGACTCAACCAGCAGGAGAAGACTGGAAATAATCAAACTGAGGGCTGAAATCAACAAAATAGACACATAGAAAACAATCCAAAGATTCAATGAAACAAAGAGCTGGTTCTTTGAGAAAATCAACAAGATTGACAAACCCCTATCCAAACAAATCAAAAGGCTGAGAGAGAACATTTAAATTAACAAGATCAGAAATGAAAGGGGGGACATAAAAACAGACACTGAAGAAATTAGGTCTTACTACAAAAGCCTGTACTCCACAAAATTGGAAAATGTAAAAGAAATGAACATTTTTTTTAGATAAGTACCATATACCAAAATTAAATCAAGACAAGGTGAACAATTTAAATAGACCTAAAAGTCGCGAGGAAATAGAAGCTGTCATCAAAAACCTCCTAACCAAAAAAAGCCCAAGACCAGATGGTTTTAATGCAGAATTCTATCAGAACTTCCAAGAAGAGCTGATACCTATACTCCTTAATGTGTTTCACATAATAGAAACAGAAGGGTCATTGCCAAACTCTTTTTACGAAGCTACAGTTACCCTGATACCAAAACCACACAAAGACTCAACCAAGAAAGCGAATTACAGACCAATCTCACGCATGAACATCGATGCAAAAATTCTAAATAAAATACTGCAAACTGAATCCAAAAAAATCATCCATTATGATCAAGTAGGCTTGATCCCAGAGATGCAGGGCTGGTTCAACATATGAAAATCTATCAATTGAATCCATCATATAAATAAACTGAAAGAAAAAACCATATGATCATTTCATTAGATGCTGAAAAAGTATTTGACAAAATTCAACACCCCTTTATGATAAAGGTCTTGGAGAGATTACAGATACAAGGATCATATCTAAGTATAATAAAAGCAATATACAGCAAGCCGACAACTAACATCAAATTAAATGGAGAGAAACTCAAAGCCATTCCAGTAAAATCAGGCACAAGACAATGCTGTCCACTCTCTCCCTATCTCTTCAATATAGTGCTTGAAGTTCTAGCAATAGCAATAAGACAACATAAGAAGATCAAGGGGATTCGAATTGAAAAGGAAGAAGTCAAACTTTCGTTATCTGCAGATGATATGATAGTGTACATAAGTGACCCCAAAAACTCTACCAAAGAACTCCTACAGCTGATAAATACCTTCAGTGAAGTGGCTCAAAAAAATCAGTAGCCCTCCTATACACAAAGGATAAAGAAACCGAGAGGGAAATCAGAGAAACATCACCTTTCACAATAGCCACAAATAGCATAAAGTATCTTGGGGTAACACTAACCAAAGAAGTGAAAGATCTATTCGACAAGAACTTTGAGGCTTTGAAGAAAGAAACTGAAGAGGATAACAGAAAAAGGAAGGCTCTCCCATGCTCTTGGATTGGTAGGATCAACATAGTAAAAATGGCAATTCTACCAAAAGCAATCTATAGGTTCAATGCAATCCCCATCAAAATCCCACCAAAATTCTTCACAGACCTGGAGAAAATAATCAACGTTATATGGAAAAACAAAAAACCCAGGATAGTCAAAACAATCCTATACAATAAAGGAACTTCTGGAGGCATTACCATCCCTGACTTCAAACTCTATTACAGAGCTACAGTAATGAAAACAGCTTGAAAATGGCATAAAAACAGAGATGTTGACCAATGGAATCGAATCGAAGATCTGGATATTAATCCACAAACCTATGAACACCTGATTTTTGACAAAGGAGCTAAAATTATACAATAGAAGAAAGAAAGCATCTTCAACAAATGGTGCGGGCATAACTGGATGTCAACCTGCAAAAGAATGAAAATGGATCCATATCTATCACCATGCACAAAACTCAAGTCCAAATGGATTAAAGACCTCAATATAAATCCAACCACAATGAACCTGATAGAAGAGAAAGTGGGAAGTAGCGTGCAATACATATAACCCAGTAGCACAGACAATAAGAGCAACAATTAATAAATGGGACCTCCTGAAATTGAGAAGCTTCTGTAAAGCAACGGACACAGTCATTAAGACAAAAAGGCAACCTACTGAATGGGAGAAGATCTTTACCAACCCCACATCAGAAAAAGGTCTGATCTCCAAATATATAAAGAACTCAAGAAAATAGACATTGAAATTCTAAATAACCCAATTAAAAAATGGGGTACTGAACTGAACATAGAATTCTCAACAGAAGAAGTTAAAATGGCCAAATGATACTTCCTTAAGTTCATGTTCAACTTCCTTAGCTATCAGGGAATTGCAAATCAAAACAACTCTGAGATACCATCATATACCTGTCAGAATGGCTAAAATCAAAAACATCAATGATAACCTATGCTGGAGAGGATGTGGAGTAAGGGGAACATTCATCCATTGCTGGTCGGAATGCAAATTTTTCCAACCCTTTTCGAAATCAGTGTGGCGGTTTCTCAGGAAATTGCGAGTCAACCTACCTCTGGATCCAGCAATACCACTCTTGGGAATATACCCAAGAGATGCCCAATCATACTACAAAAGTATTTGTTCAACTATGTTCATAGCAGCATTATTTGTAATAGCCATAACCTGGAAACAAACTAGATGCCCCTCAAAGGAAGAATGGATAAAGAAAGTGTGGCACTTCTACACATTAGAGTACTAGGCAGCGGTAAAAATCAATGACATCTTGAATTTTGCATGCAAATGGATGGAAATAGAAAACACTATCCTGAGTGAGATAACCCAGACCCAAAAAGATGAATATGGTATGTGCTTACTCATTAGTGGATTCTAGCCATAAACAAAAGACATTGAGCCTATAGTTCGCTATCCTAGAGAAGCTAAATAATAAGGTGAACCCAAAGAAAAACATATATAGATCCTCCTGGATATTGGAAGCAGACAAGATCGCCAGGCAAAATATAGGAGCATGGAGGTAGGGGTGGGGTGGGGGGAAGTGGAGGGGGGAGAGAGAAGGTAGAAGGGAGAAGGGGAGGATTGGGAAGAGCTTGGGGGAGTGGGATGGTTGAGATGGAGGAAGGGCTGATATGGGAGCAGGGAAGAAGATATCTTAATTAAGGGAGCCATTTTAGGGTTGGCAAGAGGCTTGGCTCTAGAGGGGTTCCCAGATGCCCACGGGGATGTCCCCAGCTAGTTCCTTGGGCAGCAGAGGAGAGGGTGCCTGAACTGGACTTGTTGTAGTCAGATTGATGACTATCTTGAATATCACCATAGAACCTTTGTCCGGCGACAGATGGAGATAGAGACAGAGACCCACATTGGAGCACTAGACTGAGCTCCTGAGGTTCAGTTGACGAGCAGAAGGAGGGAGAAGATGAGCAGGGAAGTCAGGACCATGAGGGGTTGGTCCACCCACTGAGACAGTGTGCCTGATCTAATGGGAGCTCACCAAAGCCAGCTGGACTGGGACTGAATGAACATGGGATCAAACTGGATCCTCTAAATGTGACTGACAATTTGGGCCAAGTGAGAAGCCAATGATAATGGCACTGGGATTTATCTCTACTGCATGTACTGGCTTTTTGGGATCGTAGTCTATTTGGATGCATACCTTCCTAAGCTTGGATGGAGCAGGGAGGGCCTTGGACTTCCCACAGGGCAGGGTATCCTGCCCTCTCTTAGGACTGGAGGGGGAAGGGAGAAGGGTAAATTGGGGAGCAAGAGGGAAATGGGAGGGGAGGAAGTGGAAATTTTTAATTGTATTATTTATAAAGCAATAAAAAATTAAAAAATGGAAAAGAATCTCTGTAGCTCCCACACAGGATTGCTTAAAGATCAAACAAGCGCATGTTAAATGCTTAGGGTAGTATTTGACATATGATCACTTTGCGTAGTAATCAGTTATTGAAATTGTAGTTGGGTAAAACTAGATTCATCAATACTTGGTACTATTAAGTGATTTGTCCTGTAAACGAGTGATGGTATTTAGCCTGTAAGCATTTTATTAATATTTAAATGATAAATAAAATATAAATTATAAATAATTGTATAATGTGGTGTACTCAACAAAATGACCAAGAAACACAAGGAATCAATAAATGTTTAGTTGCTCTCAAAAAAGAAAAAAAAACAAAAAACCCCACAAAACTAGATAATAAAGTTTTAATATTTCTTTATTCTAAGAAAGTTCGCTACAACTTTTAGTTGTATTTTCCCCAGCTTTTTTCTTCCTCTTTGCATACAGATATGGACAGATGCAGGTGAGAAATTGCCTACAAAAATGCAATCAATCATACTCTACATTATAACTTGGTCATGGCCTACCTATAGAAAACATATTTCTAAGAAATATCATTTTGAGAATTATTAAGAACAGATTTGTTATACATTATTTTAATCAATATTCTATAGGTAAATGCAATGGGCAGCAAAGAGGCTTGGGAGATGTTTGTGCAAACCATTAATCCCATCAATCGGGAACTTGAGGCAGTCAGATGTCTGTGAGTTCTAAGTCAGCCTGGTCAACAGAGCAAGTTCCAAGAGAGTCAGGGCAACAGGGAGAAATCTTGTCTCAAAAAACCCAAATTGATTGATCAATTATTAATTATTGATTTAAAAATAGATTTTCTAAAAAGAGGAAGAAGAAGCAATAATACGGGCTGGCAAGTGATTACATAGCAGGAATGAAACCCTGATTTCATTTCATAAGATCAATATGTCACATGCCTGTCATTTCATAAGATCACATGAACTGAGCATATGTCACAAGCCTATCATAAGATCACATGAACTAAGCATATGTCACACGCCTGTCATTTCATAAGACCACAGGAACTGAGCATATGTCACACGCCTGTCATTTCAGTAATCAGGAGGTGGAGATAAGAGGGTCAGAAATGCAGTCATCTCTGTTGAGTTACGATTTAACACACAGGGCCCTACCAAACAAACAAAAAAGAAACAACGAGCTATGGATGGAAGAGTGAAAAGTTGACTATCTTTCTCACTGCTGTTCCAGTTCTATTATGGTTTCCGAGAATGATGGAAATGTTTCATAAAACGACTGCGAACATTTACAGGAGATATCATTGCAAAGATTCAAGAAGTACAATGGACTGAAAGTTCCCAAGGACGTTCCCTTTCCATGCCCTCCAAACCTTGACAAGGACCGTCTTAGAGCCAAGAAGAAACACAGAAGATCAGAATGCTAATGCCAAAGCTCTGACATCAAACAACCGTCAACTTCAATAGTAAAGAGCCATCTTCATGGGAAAAAGGAAAATCAAATTTTAAAAGTTTAAGCTTATTCCCAAAAGGGCATTGGAAAAATAACTTCAAAAGGATATCTTTCAAAAAGCAGAAAAATGATCCTAAAATGAAATGAAAGCTAAAAATGCAAGAAAAGGATAGAGAACTGAAATAATTTACAGAGCTGTGGATTGTTGTCATCACAGTCGGGCTTTAACTACTTTTAAAGAAGGTCAGACTCCTTTAAAAGGATGGATAAGACCAGTAATATCCACAGAATCACCAACTTAAAACCAATTCTTGTGCCAAGTGTGATGGTGCACACCTGTAACTGCAGGATTTGGGGAGCAGGGTGGGAGGAAGATGAGTTTTAGGCTGGCCTGGGTTAAATAGTAAGACCTTGTCAAGAGAGAGAGAGAAAGAGAAAGAAAGAGAGAGAGAGACAGAAAGAGTGTTAGCGAGCTATTAAGAGAGAAAGGGAAAGAGGAAGAGAGAGGGAGGGAGAGACAGAAAAGGCAAAATCTTAAATATTTTTAATTGACATGATTATCTGACAATGTACAAGTAAATTATATAGGAAACTTATGACTCAAAATGTATTATATACCACCAATAAAATCTGCCTGTTGAAGGCTCAGAGGGAACACAGACCACATTCCACATCAACTATACACCTACCTTAGCGATTTCTTCTTCCAATCGTTCTTGATATTGTTTCTCCATCAACATGGTTATATCTCTTTCTTGCTTCCCTTCAAATCCATCAGAACACTGAATGAAAAAGCAAAATATGACATATTCACTTATACAAATTGTATTACCACTTACTTTTATGCTCTTAATCTCAAAATGTTTCTAAAATATTATCTTACCGAACTTCTGGAAACTTTTTAACAAAAAGCAAATTTCAGTTGTTTTTAATTAAAAACATCAATTCTAATAATTCTAATAAAATATACTTGCTACTGTGAAAAGGGAGAAAGATATTTACACTTATAATAAACAATTCTAAGACAACTTAAGGGTACTTAAAATAGGACTATGCTTCCTTTAAGTTAAATGTCAAGTTGGGATCGCATTTCTTGGTTAATATTTTTTCTTCTTTGTAGTTAGTTATGTGATCCAATTTTCCACAAATACAAGGAAAGTTTGTCAGCATACCAAATATAAGGATTTCCTGAAATGTAAAGACATTCTTTGCATCAAAGTATTTAATAAGTACGTGAATTACTTTTTTAATGGGTCAGTTTTGTCTTAATGTGCTGTTTTACATTTATTCATTTTGTGACTGGTGTGTGCACGTGTGTCACTGTAGGCATGTTAAAGTCAAAAGCTAACAGGTGGGGTTATATTTTCTTCTACTATGTGTTTTATGGAGATCAAACTCAGGTCTTCAGCAGGTGCCTTAGCCTGCTGAGCCACCTACTAGTCCTTACGGGTCAACTCAGGCACTGCTTGTCTCTAGCTCAGGATACCAGTCTACGGAGTGCAGAAGTTCATGGTCAGGCGGGCTTGGCCTTCTCTTGCTTCTGTTGCTGCTGCTGCTGAAGACTCTGTCTGAATTCATCCCTGTGCTCCTGATCCAGGACATCTTCACCTTCACCAGACTTGCCATAGAGTTTCATCGCTCCCACTTTGGCTTGGGATGGAAGACAGCCTTAGGATGAGGGTGGTACCTAGCTTCTCTATCTGCTACTTTTGCTGTTCCAAAGTGATCCTATCTGGGGCTTGCGGGGAGGGTTGGGTTAAGATCAATGAGCTCTGCAGGTATATTCTCCCACAGTGCCTTCACCTCCCTACTGCTGCTTCCAACCTTTAACTAGATTATTCTCCAGGCTATCCAAGTTGAGCTCAGTAGCCCCAGGAACCAGCATGCTGGTGATGCTCCTTGCCCTACCCCATCTCCAGCACATCTCTGAAGGGACAGAGCTGTAGTCCATCATGTGGCCTGAGAGCACAGGGGTGAGGTAGGCCTACCTAGATGTCAAACATTACTCCTTCCTCCTCCATAAAGACGGTGTTATTAGTGTGTTCAATACAATGACGGCATTGTAAAGTCCTGAGCCATGACTGAACTGTCCAGCCCAAGACTTTAGAGCTGTCATGATCTTCCCTATTGACTCATTCACATAGGTCACAAACCAGGTCTCTAAAGCTGGAGCCAGGAGGAAGTGGAGGAACTTAAGTGGTGTTACATGGTCACAGTGGGACACAATGCCCTGGTTGTCTGTCACAGAAGTAAAATCAGTGGTTCTGGGCCATAGTCAGCAGTGTTCCCTTGATGCTCACCTCACATATGGGCTACTCTGTCACTCAATCCAGGACAGCAACATGATCAAGATGTTCTCCTAACACCAAGTGTCTCCCAGTTCCAAAAGTATTCAGTGAGGAGGGTCCAAACAGCCACACACTCAAGTCAAGGTGCTTGTCAACATCTGCAGTGTCCCCAGCTCCCACGATGTTCAGTCTATAGCATCTCTTTGCTGTCTTCTCCGTCTTCTCCTTCCTGAATCCAGAGCTCCTCAGCAATTGGCAGCATAGACCAACACTCACCTCTTCTTCCTGAGCCTCAGGCACCTCTCATTTGCTTTGAGTTTTAGACTTCAAACGTGGGGGCTTTTTGGGTCTATCACCATGACAGAACTTCTAGGCCATGTCCACAGGGGTGGAGGGTGGTCTGGAAATGGGTTCTGGGTCCCATACAGATTGCTCTAGCTTCTTTGGAACCTGGGGCTTCTTGGAACTGTCAGTGCTCCTTGGCCTCTAGGTGCTGGCTAGGGTCCTCGTCCTCCCCTTCAGAGATGGCACCTGACAGGCACTGGCAGCAGGGCACAAAGGTCTCCACTTTCCAGTACCACCTCAATTCTTCCTCTTGGCCTGCCGTTTGTCTTTCTTGCAAGAGACACCCCTGCTACACCTGGGAGCAGCCTCCATCTCACGCACAGAACAACAATCCATGCCCACTCATGTAAATTTCTTTCAAACAAATAATTCACACGGAGTGCAAGAGGATACAGAATGTAGTTATTATCTGTCTTTGATGCACACAATGAGAGAGAGCAATGATCTTCGTCATCTCTGAATGCAGATGAAGAACAGAGCTGTGCTGCAGGAGATTGGAAAATCATGCACTATGCAAAGAGCTTTTATAGAAGGTATCACATCTGCCAGATGAGGACCCATCCATCAGCACCATGACCTGGGATTTCAGGAATTCCTGAACACTGGACAAAAGACGGCCTGTCCTGCTTCCTACAGCAGGAAGATCACATCACTGGAACTGATTTCCTATGCATAAGTCAGTCATATATATATATGTATATATGTATATACATGTAATGATACATCAATTTGAGAGTAGGAAGGGCACATGGGGTAGAACTAAGGATGGAAAGGAACAGGACAGATGATATAATCAATTATCAGTATACTATAATCAAATGAAAAAAATCAAGACAAATTTAAATTGTTAACATATTTGGATAAGCAACCACCACCACCACAAACAAAGTAGACCTCACATTAACTTTCTCTTTCTCAGTGTTTTTCTCGTGCTATGAAAATAAGGCAAGTTTCTTTAAATATTTTAAATCTTTTGTCTTTACTAGATAGTTATTATAACATTCATAAAATGAGAGTAAGAAAATCAGTGTATTTAAGTATTTAAAAATAAAGAGAATAAATACAATACCTCTGCGGTGCTGGCGATATGTTCATTTAGACAATTTCCATGGAACACTACTTCCTGTGTATCAGATTCTTTAAATACCACTGAATCAATGCAGATCCTAAATATAAATAAAAGACTGTTACTGATGGTATTAAGGGTTTAGTTATTTCCAAAATTTATAGCATACATATATATACCGGGAAAGGGGGAAACAAAAAGTGATATGCCAAGGCTTACAGATACTGTAACTTGAGCCTCATTTCTGTTTAACTTTTATACTTAAAGCAACGTAACTAAAAGAGTAGTTTTGTAGATCAACAAATAAACTTTACAGTTTTATAATGTATAATAAGGTACCTGCAGGCATTAGTTTCACAAATTTACTGAAGATACTTTATCTAGTAAAAAAAATAAAGTCTCAATTTTATTAAAACATACTTACTGCACACAAGCCTGCTAGGAGGCACACACCAACAGTCAGAATGATCACTTACAGTGGGACTGAATAAATGCAGTCAAGTTCCACATTCTCTACCAAACACAGGATCACAGTATTTTTTTCTAGATGTTTCTAATAACTTGTCTATCACATGTATCAACAGTCATCCTTTATTATGTTTTCCTGGTATTCTAGTAGGCAACATTATAGAAATGTGCAATGAAGATGTTACACAGACATGGGCTTAAATTCCAATAGTTTATAGCCCCAATCATTACTATCTCTTAATCATTACTTATGAATAATTTATGAATTATTCATACTTATTATACTTATTATTATACATATATTATTATACTTCACAATTACATTGAAATGCCTTAGAAAAGCCACTTTATATACATCTTATTCAGTTTTAAAAAATCAATTTAAAAGTATATTGAAGGGATTCAATATCATTATGGCACCTCCTAGCAAAATGTATTGTAGCAGAGTCACCTCACTGATTGCCCAATGTCCTCACCTTCCCTGAGGCCCTTTCTCCTCCAAATTTCCTTTCTGCTTTCAAATCACAATGTGTTCTTTTGCCCCGCCTTCACCTTCCCCAGCAACAATTTTTGCTCTCAGTCCCTATGCCCCCCTCACAAACACAAGACATAAAACTCACAACTAGAAATGATTTTTGGTATAGAAAATAGCATTATGAAAAATAAAGTTAACCAAGACAAGTTCAATATTCAAATAACACCTAGATGGAATCAAGATCAATATCTAATAAAAATTGGAGTGCATGCAAAAGATTTTTAAAAATTAGTCTAATTAATGATAAGAATTATCAACCCTTCCAATAGTATACTTACACGGACAAATTTCATACACAGTACAACTTTTAAGACAAAATACAAATTTAAGACAAATACAAGATAAATGTGTTTATTGAACTGAAAGTGGCATTTGACCCTGTTTTGATCAAGTACACACTCTATACCTTTCATTGCACAGGTTTACATCAATTGCTGCATCTTCAGGTTTTCTCATCAATATTGTTTCTTCTGATGTACGTTCGTCAACTTTTTGTGTGTCATTTTCATCCTGTGTAAGTTGGTGTAAAGGCAGAGAAGACAAGACAAAGAGAAAACCTGTCATCTTAGAAACAGCAAGTCCTACTTCTATACTTGTAAGAGATGAAACAGAAACATTTGTGTATGATGTTAGACCCACAGGGTACCTGAGTTTTTTTTTTTTTATCTCATTATTAAATAAAGCCAGACAAGATGAATATAGGATGCTATGAAAACCAGTGAGTAACTGGATACAAACTATGCTCCAAAGGATTGGTCACTATTCTATTAGGTGTCCTCTACTACATGCCTACCTCCTGAATATATTTCTTATTTCCTTTCTTGTATGTCTATGTTTGTGATTATGTGTATGTACATGCATGTTTGTACATATACATGTTATATGGGGGTGCATGAGCATGGAAGTATAGCAGACATTTTCCTCTTTCAGTCTCTCAGTTTTTTAGACAGTTTCTCAACATATTTGGAACTTGTCATTTAGGCTAGACTGGTTGGGAAGCTGGCTAGCCCCAGGGAATACTCCGGTCTCTACCTCCCCAAAACTGGCAACAGGACATGCCACCTCTTATAGGGCTTGGAGGGATTAAACTCAGGTCCTCCTTTTGCACAGCAAGTTCTTTACTAAGTCATGCTCCAGCCCCTGAGTATGTTCAAAAGGGGACTCTTACCTAGTACTTTCTAGGGGGAAAAATAAAAACCTTCAGATAATATCATAATTTTACAGACTAATATTTTTCTATCTTTACTCAATTCATTCAGAAACACTGACTAAGCCTTTACCATGTGCAATCCAAATGCTGTGCTGACAGGAAGGACTAAACACAGGATTCTCTGATTTCAATGTTTGGAATTTTGTGGCAGAGGTAGATTAGTAAACAAGTATAATAAAATAAAAAAAATCATGTGATACAAATATATGCTTAACAGAGAATATTAAAACGTGAAGGAAAAAAGGGGAACCAGGCATCTAGGCTAAGGGAAGTTCAGAGGAACAGAGGGAAAGATGTCTATGCCTAGGAAGGCAGGAGAAGATGACAAAAGAAGGTAACACTTAAACCAACTGGAAGAAGAAACAGGTACACGTCAAAAAGAATGGAGAAGGATGGGTACCACTGGGCAAAAGGAATAGCATGCCACAAAGTGAGAGTTTGGGTTCATCTGGCTGGGACTATGATGCTCTGCAGTCCTGACCTCATACCAAGGGACTTGGGATGCTTCTGCAGTCACAGCTAACTTGCTTGGTTAAACCATTCATTACCCAATGTGCAAAGAAGAATTTGGAGAACAGTTTTGAGAAAGACCAGCTGATAAGCTTCTCTCTTGGCAGTAATTAGAACACCTATCAAAGAGCTTTCTGTGCTACTACGGACCTGCCTGAATGGTAATTGTGGGTTACCATTGCTACACAGAGAAGTTTTATGGTCTGGTCTGTGTAAAAACTTTTGGTTGATTATCTACCACTTGAGAGAAAACGTTGGACTCCTAGGCTCAGGCGAGTGTTGTTGGTACACAATTTGAACATATTATTACACTCACACTGAAGAATTAGTGTGTCAAGTGATTCTACTGAGAGAGGACACATGCACCTCCTTTCCTTGGGACTTTGGCCATGCATCCTTTCAAGCCCTTCCAAACCAAACTTGGCCATGTGTCCTTTGCTGTGATGGGTCCTAGCCCTATATACAACTAAACATCTTGAAAATTTACCTAAGCATTTTAACAGAACTGAATGACAAAAACTATCTCAAATAGTCTCTTTCGCTATTTTTTCCTACAACTTGAAAATTAGAACATTTATCACTGACAATATGTGCTGTATTTTTGTGATATGGCTATTAAGTTATATTATGTTGTATATATCATCTTATCTGATTTTTAAGAACACATTATAAAATAACTAAAACAGAACAAAACTGATACATATGCATGATGTGTGATAATATTTGTTATGTGCAAAACAAAGTAATTTTCTTCTTTAAAATATAAAAACAGACCCATTGCCTTAAAAAATATTACATGTAACAGGTTGACGATATAGACTGCTGTCCTACAGTGTGCCTTGGTTCAAACTCCAGTAAACAATAAAAGGAAAGACATTTAAATAATGAAATACAATTATTTCATTTACTTCACATTTAACATTCATATACATTTCATCATGACTTAAAAAGCCATCTCAGACAGTTACATAGCATTCAATTTCTGAAAATTTCTTCGGCTCCCTGATACAAATGCTCTAACACAAACATATAAATGGTTAGTATTTCTAGTATCCTTTCCCATGTCCATTTATTTTAGGACTTCTTGACTGACAGAGCAGTGGGCAATAAAACAAATGTAAACTCTTTATGTTCTATCCCACAGACCTTGCTTAACCGCGTCTGCAGTACCACGAGCTTGTTGTATTCATCTGATAATTTACTGAGAAGGGTTTGTACGTGACCTTGAAAATCTGGAGAAAAACAATTATAATAATTTTACTTCACAATACAAGTTTGCCTTTTTTAAAAAATATGGTTTACCTACTTACAAGTTTAGTGAAAAAAAATCTGGTAGCAATAAAACCCATATATCAACTAATAAAACATTTTTAAAAATCATTACTGTGAAATACATTAACTTGAAAAATTCATCCCAAGATACATTAGTTTCTGTGGCTATTTATTAGTGAGTTACTACCTCACTAATACTGGGAACATATATCTGTAATGGAACACCAAGAAATTCAAGATGTAATATGAAGAAAGTTATCTCTTTCTTTCTTTAGTCTTGGTTGGTCTGGAATTGCTAAGCAGAACCAAATGGCCGAGGAAACCCAGAGATCCACCTGCCTCTGTCTCTTGAGCATGAGTATTGAGAATAAGGTTTGCACCATGACACCTGGCAAAGGATATTTCTTAATGTATCTCACTTCTCAATTGTTTTGTTATTCATTTTTAAAGTTATAAAACATTAATTTAAACTTAGTAAACTCTGTAATTTTTTAAAGTTTTTAAAAGGATCTACAGTTAGAATCATTAACAGAAAAAATTAGAATACAGAAATAGGTGGGAATAGAGAAATAGAGGAAAAAGAAACAAAAAAGTAGAATGTTTAAATCATCCAGAGTACAACTGTTACACTACAAAGCCTAAAAGTATACAGTAAATATAAATTTCATGCCTAAAGAAGACACTAAGATAAAAAACGCATCTATAATTAATTTAGGATTAAAGCTATGTTTATAAGCAATTGACCTGAGCAAATTAAATACTATTTAACAATATGGTAAGCTTTTTACCTTGAACTTGGTATCTATACTCTTGTAATTTTAGATTTCGATTTTGATTGTAAACATTAGAATTCTCTTTCTCTTCTATATTCTTTTTACATTTTATAGGAGTATAGTGTTCATCAAGAAAACTGTTCAGACTCTGTTAAGAAAATTGAATATTTTAAATTAAAACTTTGATTTCTTCTAAATATTATAAAACATTATTAACCTAAAGGTGAAAGGTCAAAATAGTATGAATGGAATCTTAATTCCCTCTTCGCCACATGTGAAATCAATCTGCAGAAAAACCATGTTTCTCTTTGACATGAAATTATTCTTTTATCAGGAAAAGATTAATAATCGTAATTACACAAAAGAATGTGCTTTTTTCTGTTTCCTTTTAACATTGGAATATATCATGAAGTGTAAGTGTTCACTCCCTACCATGGTTCCTACTCTCTACCTTGAAAATAGCTCATACTATGTCAAGTATCCTTGAACAACCATCACAAGGTGAGAAGTTAAAAATGACAATTACAGAGGTCTGCCAAACCCAGCAAAAGGAGTATATATCAAGGAAGAGACTGTGCTAGTGTCCTGTCTATGATATGCAAGAGTGTGCTTGGTGGTTTTGTACATACACAAAGTTAAAAATATCCAGCACAATGTTCTCCAGAACAACTGATAATACACTAGAATTTAAAATATGATTTCATGTTCTGTGACTTGATAAGCCATCCAAGTTAGTTTTCCCTTTGTCCTTCACACAATTGGAAATAAGCATCAATGATTTAAAAGATTTAAAAACCAGTCAATTCATACTATTTTGACCAGATTTAAACCAATAGTTTATTGCTGCTACTTCTTGCAAGTTTAAAAGTTAAACCACACTGTCATTGATTGAGCATATGAACTTTCCAGCACAGTCACAACGGTAGCATTGATCCCATGGCACCCTTAGTGAACCAACTGGGTCCCAGAAAAGTTAACTAACGCCTCTCTGAGAAGAGCAATGCTTATGGTATCTGCTCTGCTGGAGGTATATAAATTTCTTTGTTATTCTTCTGTGCTGACAGAGGTTGAATCCAAGATCTTAAATGTAACAGGCAAGCGCTGAGTCACTAATCACATCCTTAGCACTAATTCCTATTGTTCCAAATTGGCTATCAGTAAAAAAGCCAAATGTTGACTTTCTAAGTAAAGTTCTATATATAAGATTCAGGAAAACACGGGTGGATGATTCTGCTTATTGAATCAGGAGCAACTTAGACTTTGACAGTTCTTTTCCAAACCCTCCTTCCCCATTCTTTTTATTTTTCTTTTCTGGTTTTATGAGACAGGGTTTTTCTGTTGCTTTGGAGCCTGTCCTGAAACTAGGTCTTGTAGACTAAGCTGGTCTCAAACCTCAAAGAGATCCGCATGTCTCTGCCTCTCACGTGCTGGGATTAAAGGCCTGCGCCACCACTGCCCAGCTAAAACCCCTTTTAAAGGACCATTTTACCTCTGAAATAGAACAGCACTCCTCAGACACTGCCTTCTCAAGTCGTCCAATGAGCACAGGCAAAGGCTCTTTATGACCGCCTAGCAGGAAACATGCCACGTGTGAGCCATTCACTGTACATGTGGAAGCAATACTGTCCTATTTAACTGTTTCAACTAGAAGCTTCCCCAAAATAAGACACATTTTAATTTCTTCCAAATTTATTTTCTATTATGTAATTTAACTGCCTCAATAAATTTCTAAGATTTGCAATTTCTATTCTACAAAAGGGTATAAAGCAGTGACCTATATCATAACACAAGAAATACAACTATATACTTATCCATTAAATACATCATTGCAAAACTCAAATAAAACTTCCACAATTAAGTCTTTACTTTTTTGCACAGGGACACAGTTCAGTGGTTGGGTACTTTGACCAGCATGTGCAGGCCCTAGGTTTCAGCCCTAGACCCACAAAATTAAGTTAATTATTAAAATAAAAAATTTAAAAATGTTTTCCATTCTCTTCTCCTCTTCAGAAACACTTTTAACTACTCACTGAACTGTTTTATCAGCTCCTAAGAGAACAACCAACCGTCAACAGAAAACACTGGGTAGGTTCTCTGAAGACAGTATCAATACAAACAATGTGTGCAAACACAAGTAAAATCTCACTGAATTTAAAAAAAAACCACAAAACCAAAGAACTCTTGAAATAAAAACCTAGCATCATTCTTTAAATGACTCTTGAAATCTTACTTTTTTTCAACAGAGCAATTCAACTAGAACCTTAAGAAGTATCTCATTCCTTACGGTAGATATGGGAGCCAAAGGCAGCTAAATGACAGGAAGCCAGAGTGAAATAATTACTAAGCCCTCCACTGTAGCTACGCTACAATAGGCTCCACCTCCCACTGTGACTTCTACAATGTACTTTCCACAGTGCCATCAAGGTTTTCTGCCATCTCCAGATGTCACTCCGTTCTTGGCCTGAGAGCCTCTGGTCTTCTTCCATGGTGATTCTATTTCTTATTTCCAGCCTAAAAGTCTGCCCTGGGTTTTAGACTTCCTCTTTCAACTCATTAGTACTATTTCTTTTCCTAGTTAACGCATATACTTAACTTAGTATGTTCTAAACTGACTTTCATATTTGTCTATGGTCTGCTCCCCTTTTTAACTAAAATCACGTTAATCCAGTTACATAGGTAAGAAATTTGAAGGTCATTCTCACTCCCTCTCACCCTTACCACTGCTATAGATTGCCAGAATGCACTGTTAAACTCCACTGGCAGTTCTTGTCCACTCTCAACGAAATTTAGCTCAACATTTTATTGGGACTATGGCTAAGGTTGTTTAACTGATCCTTCCATCAATTGTTTCATTTTTCCCAGTTAATCACACTGGTGTCATCTTAAATAACCACTGTTGCTTCCTCTATTTAACAGTCCTGCAGTAGGTCTGTCTGATCAGTAGGAGGAAGTTTAAGCATGCTTCACTCAAGACATAGGATTCTAAACAGGCACTTCCCACCCTGCAGCACAGGATTCTAGTCAGGCACTTCCCACTCTGTAGCATATCTCCCACTACTTTCTTATGCAACTTTGAACTTTCAGTTCTTCAAAATGGATCCCCAAACTTTTACCCAATTGCTCCTGCCTAATTGTCACAGGAAACACTAAACTTCTTGCCTTTCTCTACCACTCTGTGTTCATCCCGGATCAACTGGTATACTTCAAATTACAATACAGCCAATCATTAGAAAATGCCCGAGACAGATGTGCTAATGTTTCTATAGTGGAGATCCAGCTTATGGTAAAGCAGGGTTTATAAGTTGTCAGTCTTGTCACTTGACATTCCAGGCACTCCTGACTGAACTGTACTTCCATGTGAAAACGATGCAATGATTTTTGCTTTCTTGGGCACCTCAGTGCTAGGAAGTCCAGGAATGGGATGGAAAAAGCCACCTTCTCCCATGGGCCCAAGACAAGGACAGAGTTATAGACTGCTTACTGTGTCATGGACATGGTCAGAAGCTGTTTACCTGTTTCTTGTGTCTGAAGAGCCTGCAGCTGGCACTGGTGCATTTTCTGAAGCTCGTCCATCTTTTTCTCTTGAGCAGAAACAAGCTCGTCTCTGAGGCTACAAAGAGCTGCGTCTCTTTGCTTTTCCATATATTCACGAACCTGATCTGCATGAGCTGAATAAACAAGGGAAAGGCAAATCCGTTGGGCTTCCATCTGCAGCCTTAAATCAGCCTTAAAGTGAACAGATATAAATATGAGGAAAAGTTAAATTATAGTTCAAATTCTATTTCTTCACATGCACTGAACGTCAAAGAGAAAACGCTTCAGAGGTTTCCTTATGAAGAAACTGGTCTGCTTCAGCCATCCTCCAGATGCACTGGCCTACCTGTGTCTCTCAAGAAAGGTAGTCTCGAGTATTGATTCATTATCGCAATGTAATTATGAACTGGGATACTTAGTATAACAAACAAGAGTTTTATTTTTTTAAATTATATTTACATGCTAAAATGATAATAAACACCAATGTACTCAAAACTCAAATTAATAAATAGTAATATATTTCTGGTTATTCTATTTTCTTTATATCTCTTTAAATTTAGAAAGAAAACATTAGAGACAAAATTTAATTCATGATATTGGATTATTCCTTGACCACAAGTAAATGTTTCCAAAAATTTGGAATGCGTCTACTCTCATTTCCCAGTATAGCATATTAGAGTATTTATTGTATATTTATATAAATGGCATTTATGTTGCAAATTTCTTTGCATTCCGTATCAATATCCTTCTGATATCAATCCACATAGATAACAGGTTAATTTAATTGTAGTGTAGTATAAATGAACCACAACTGGTCCATTTTCCTTTCTCGATCACTGGTAAGCATGGGGTATTTTCAATCAAAAGGCAGTACATTATTACATAGATCCACCTAAGACAAATGAGGAAATGTTTCAATGGAGAGCTGCCCAGCATGTATCAGACTCATCTGGAATGTTTGCTGACACAAGTTTATGGTATCTGTCCTCTGACCTTTGATTCAGGAAGTCTACAAAATACTAGTTCAAGCCTGTTTCCAATCACTGCTGCTGTCCAGTGACCCCACTCATCCACACAGGAATGTAACTGCTGCTCATAGATAATACACAGGCGTAACTTTAGTAGATCTTGCCAGCTGATTTTTTTTACAAATATAATTGAACTAATTTTAATTATAATAAAAAATGTGAATGCTCACATCCTTGTATCCATATCAATAAGTCAGAGTTACTTTGCCAATGTGATGGGGATAAAATACCATTTCACTCATATGACTTTGTTAGGTTAAGATACTTTTTATGCTGTCATTTTGGTTTCTTCTCTAAGACACATATATGTTCATATTTTTTGTTCATTAAATTCTTTGTATTTCCTCATGTATTTACACCATCTTTATAGTCCTTTGTTTATAATGTGGGAAATATCTGATCCTAATAATTAAGCCTGTTTTAGGTACTGTTCACAAAAGAGACATGATAAGTTTCTTAATGCTTTCCTTTGAGTTTGTTCTTTCTAATTAAAGTTTTCCTCTGTCTTAACTTTCTTACATGTATGTCTTCAGCTAACAGAGTTAATTTTTCCTAAAGAGGAAGGATCTAATTCTCCAACTTCTCACCTTTAATGTAAAAATCAATTGTTATAAAGCAATTATTGAATTTTATGAGCTTTCCCTGCTATCTTGGCTTGTTGATTTAAGTCTCTTCTCAAATTTTACCTCACCAGAATAGCCTCCCCTGTACTTTGTACAAAACAAACAAATAAACAAACAAAAAAACTCATCTTTGGGATATCGGGATATTCCTTTACATTAAAGAATGTAAAGACCAGAGCAGGGGTGGGCCGTGGAGGCAGAGGCAGGTGGATCTCTGTGAGGTTGAGGCCAGCCTGATCTACAAGAGCTAGTTCCAGGACAGGCTCCAAAGCTACAGAGAAACCCTGTCTCAAAAACACAAAAACAAAAACAAACAAAAAAGACAAGAGCAGGGCAATGTGTACCAGGGTATACCAGGTCTTTAGTGTCTTGTATAAGTTTCAAGCATCTTATTTATGATTAACATTTTGTCTCATGTGCTCATAAGCTTTTTCACCTCTTAGTCATATTATATTGACTAGCTAGGAACTATAAAAACACTGTTGGAGAGAAAAGCTGATAACTTGTTTTCACTGGGAACGCTTCTAAACACCTTAGAAACCATCGCCACCCTTAGCAAATGTTCCTTCTATCCTTGACTTCCTATAGTTTTCTTTTCTTTCCTACTCTTCTGTTTTGTTTTGTTTTTTGTTCTTTTCTAAATTTAAAACTACAAATGAGCTGGTAACTTTTGGAGATTCTTTCCTAACAGAATTTAAAACGATCCTGGTATGTATGGATGTGGAAATTAAATAAACACAATTCTCAGGTGCTGAACAATTCTTACATTCTTTGGATAGCCTGGTAATATTTTAATAAGAATCCATTCAGCCTCATTCCTAAGTGTGATTAGTCTGTAATTTTCTTTTCATGAACTATTCTTGCCTGGTCTGTATCTCAATACAAACTAGCCTCACAGGAGCTTTTTCTGTCTTCCTTTCTTGCTCTGCAGATTCCCTTTTAAATCCTATTTAGTACCTATACTGGCCACTGAGAGTTTGTGAAACCCACTTGTACAATAGTCATGGTACAGCAGTGTTAGCTGGAGAGGTGAGGAGGCCTGGTTATAGTTCCAGATCCTGTAATGGTTACTGGCTCACTAAAACAATTTGTATTTCATCAGTAGAGCTTATTTATAGTAGTCATTTCCTATTTTTAAAATCCTTGTATCTGTACTTGGGTTTTGATTTCATTCTTCCTTTTGTTTGTGGTTTCTCCTTTGATATTCTTGGAGATCTAAAATTGCAACCTACTGATCTTTTCAAATGACCAAAGTTCTTCAAAACTTTCCCTTCTGGTTATTCAAAATTCATTTATTTCTGTTCTAAATTTGCTAATTATTTCTACCCACTTTCTTTAAATGTGGAGACTTGGATGCTATTTTATCTTTTTCAATAGCTTACCTCATTTTCAGTATTTATTAAATTGGCATGTTTAGGTTCTAGAGGGATAGCTCAGTGGTTTAGAGTATGGACTGTCTTCCAGGAAACCCAAGTTCATTTCCCAGTCCCCATCTTGGGTGCCTCACAGCCAACAGTAACTCCATTTTCAGGGAAGTTAATGTCCTCTTCTGGCTTCTGAGGTTATTCATATGTCACGTATGCTCACCAGGGCATACATGTAAGTAAAAATAATTGGTGCACTTAAGGCTAAAATTGTCCTCTATATGTCATGCAACATGTAGTATGCTTAAAAATATTCTTGTCTCTTATACATCTGTCCTTAAAGATCAACTGTAAACCACTTAAATTAAATTTCAATACATTTTCACCATGAACTAGACTGGAAATAACAGCAAACTAATATTTCATATTAAAGATTTCCCATTTAGAAATGAAAGTTTTCATTTATTCAGATCCCATCGTCCTTCATTCATGTTCAGCAGGGCTGTTCACTGTTTCTATGTTAAGAAGAGGTCTTGCTACGTTGTTCAGTCTGGCCTTGAATTCATCATCCTTGTGCTCCGAGTGCTGAGATGGCGGGAAATGCTACCACACCCAGGCTGTTAGACAATTTGCATTAAGCTTTTTTTTCACATTACTGACTTTAAAGACTGTTAAGTCTTTCCCTTCGTTTCTTATTAAATTATACCTGTAAATTATGACAGTTAACTGTCTTTCTCTCCATTAATGTCATATATCATTTTGTCTTTACAATGCTTAGGACTTTTAGAAAATGTCAGACAGTAAATGACAAAGTTAGTCTCATATTTTTCTTCTTGCTAAGTTTCCTTTGTTTCACTCTTCACATCTGAAAAATGGGCTTTATTTCCTTTTAAAAAATGCACTGCTTTGTATCGATTTATTCCAGGTACTGCAGTTTCAGCACATAGGGCCTTAAGGAAGGCAGACCAGCAGTTCCGCCTGTGGTTATTATGCTTCAGTATCTCTTCAAATTCAAACACACTTCTCTCAGTGTGAAAAATGATCAATTCCTGCCACTCCCCTGGCTACCTCACATGCCAACACTGGAGAGACTTTCTATAATGTCTTTCTCCTTCTAGCCAAACTAGCCAAGTGCACTAAAAATAAACAAATAAATAATTTTTAGGAGCTAAAAAAACCCAGAAATTATACCTCAAAGGTGTTTCTTTTCAGTTTAAAAGAAAGCCTATAATGGCCATATTTATTTTAATTCTAGTTAGAGATAGTATCAAGATCAGGGCAGCTAAAGTTGGAAATCAGGTCCTCTCCTATTTAAAAAATTAAAACAGTATTTAATACCTTTGTGGTAATTATCACACATTATACTTTTCAAAACAATTCCATATGTTTATTAATCAGTAATTGGATTTCTTGATTCTACTCATTGTATAAGGAAAGTATCTCTATATTTGATATAAGATCATGAATGTGATTAGAAGTCATCAGAAATAAAGACAAAACTTCCCATGGCTTCCTACTTAGCATGAAATCCTAGCTTCACACATTCTTTCTTCCTTTTCAAAGTCTGCTTTACCTTGTCCTCTCCTTTCAAGGCCAAGCACACAGGCCTATATCCCAGCCATCAAGCTCACCTACATCCTTACAATTGCCATGATTTCCCCATTGCAGGCCCTTCCCTGTCACACAGAGGTCAGTTCAAAGGCTAACTCCTCCAAGACACCTTTCCTCATCACCATGCTTCCCCTGCTTAACATTTTCTTCACAGACCAACACTATTGCTAACTAGCCTATACATTTCCCATTATCACTTGCCCTCCCCACTAGAATACATGCTTCCTGAGACTAGGGCTCTTATCTCTTGTCTGCCACTACATGCATATCTGGAATAGAGTCAATAAATAAATGTTCCACTAATATAGAAACACATAAAAGTTAATTAGCATTTTTATACTGTAGATAACCTACAAGAACTTTCCTGAATTTTCTAGTATTAATATTTAATGAACTAAGTTATTAGTAATGATTACTAGTTATTGTCTTAGATACCACTACTTATCAACTTGACAACAACCTAGAGTCAACGGAGAAGAGATGAGAAGGCCTCAAGTGAAGTATTTCTCAGATCACAATGGCCTGTGGCATATCTGTGGATGATCACCTTGACTGTCAATTGATGTAGGAGCCCGCTGTGAATAGCACCATTATGTGGGAAGGTGGTCCCAAGCTATATAGGAAAGCTAGCTAAGCATGAGCCAGTGAGATTTTATACTTTAATCCTGATTTTGTATCTGCTCTCACTTCCTTAATGATGAACTGTGGCCAAACAATACTTACAACCCAAATGATACTTTCTGCAACTAATCTGCTTTTGGACAGGCTTAATGCATCAACAGAACAAAACTAGAACATGTATTATATGCATTTTTTTAATTATTCATTTATATTCAGAGTAAATATTATATTTTTCTCATTCAAATCAAAGGATCAGAAACCTCTAGGCCTTAGGCCACACCTCCAGAAATATAATTCCATAACCACTGAATAATTTACAGAGCAGTAGAAAACTTTAAAAAGGTTTTTTTAAATAACTGTGGAATTTTAACTGAAACTTGAAATTTTATATCAGAAAACATCAGTATGAAAAACTCTAAAATATAATCTTTGATACTAAAACATGATTATAATGTAGTTAATAAATGTATTATAAGTACAATAAAGTAGAAATAAAAAATGTAGTTAACAAAAAGAAGTCTCTTAACTCTTCTCTTTAAAAAGAAAAAAATCATGAAAAATGAGTAGCTTAGCTTATTTTCTGAGCAGCATATATACGAGATTAATTGAAAGGCAACAATATTTAAGTAAAAATGACAACTGATTTTCAGAAATGAGACTAACATGAAAGAGTTCACCCCTTTCTGGTAAGACTATGGATTACTGCTTCATGAAAGTGACAACTATCTTGTGTGAAATGTGTATGATTTTCCACGCGCATGTAGACATACCTGCGTGGACATACCACACGCATGTGGACATACCTGCGTGGACATACCACGCGCATGTGGACATACCTGCGTGGATTTGAGAGCACAAAGCTCTTTCTCGAGTTCTCCCTTCTCGAATGGCTCAACTCTACCATGAGATGGTTCAGTGGTTCTTGTTGGCAATATCAAGTCTTCTCCACTTCCTTTAAAGGGAATTTTATCTTCTATCATTATTTTTGATTCTTCTTGCAAATCTTTACTGATTTCAGAATCACACCCTCCAGAATGGGCGTCCGTTCCTGTCATAAGCTCAGTTTTCCAGGAGCTCAACTGTGCAGGGCACACAGCGGCATTTTCTACCCCCTCAGGGCTAGTGGGAACCTCTAACTCTCTGCATCGTAACAAGAGCTCTTCCTTGTCTTGACTTAATAATTTAACCTCTGCACTTAGACAGTTAACCTCATCACGTGTCTGCTTTAATTGTTCTGAGAGAACAGAAAGTTTCTCCGAGAGCTCTAGCTTTTCTCGCTCGGTTACTTTCAGCTTTTCCATAAATTCAATGTTATCCTTTTCAACTAATTCTCTGACTTCCAATGGCTCAGCTGTAAGAGCTGCATCATCAGTTAATTGAGAATGCCTCCCTTCCTGCATAACCCGGCCTCCTCTCTGCAACTGCAGCTCTTCAGTCAGCGCTTTGACTTTGTGCTCATACTCTAATGCCTGCTTAGTTTGGATGTCTCTTGCCCTGAGGAGGCATGCATATTCTTCCTGTAACTCTTGATAATTAACTTCAAAGTTCTTTTCAGCAAAGGAAAATGTATTCCTCTGCATCTCAATCTCCTTACTTAGGTGAATACATTGTTGTTTTAGGTCTTCCTTTTCCTTTCTAAGCATATCAATCTCTTTTTGCCAGCTACAGTCTTTTGATGTGTATGTACCAGAAGCTAAGGCAATTAATTTTTCTTCTTCCACAGGAGTATAAACTTTCACCATGTCTTCAAGAACTTTCTTCTCATCTTTAAGAATGCTATTCTCTGCTTCAAGTTCTACACATTTTTCTTGTAGGTCCTCCTCTTTTGCTTTTAGTATTTTTTCTAATTGTTCAGTTTTAAGTTGTAACTCCTGAATCTCCTGTTCAAGGGTACCCTTTTCCTTTTCTTCTTGTCTGAGGGTCTCAATTTCTTTTTTGATTTCATTCATCTGAAAATTCCGTGATTCCTGCAAGTCTTTTAAGTCAGTAATCTCTAAAATTAGTTGGCTCTGCTTACTTAACAAGCTGTCTTTCTCGCACTGCATAGTTTCCATCTTCTTACTCATTTCATTTTGTAAGTCATCTATCTGCATCTTATACTGAAGCCTCAAATTGTCTTTAAGTTTTTCAATATTTAATCGATGTTCAACTTCTAGATCTTCTTTTAGTTTAGAAAGCTCTTCTTCATGACTGAAGAGGAGCTGCGTTCTCAACCGGTCCAATTCAGCTTCCTGGGACTCGGCCATTTTATCTAAGACTGCATTCTTTTCTTTTTCTAACATTTCAAGTTTTATCTTATAATTTGTAATTTCTGCTTCGTGTTTTAATTCAAGTTCCTTCCTGGACTCAAATGCAGCAGTAACCTCAGCTTTTAAGTCCTCAACCATGCTGAGGGACTTGCCGGCTTCATTCAGTTTATTTTCTTGTTCAGATATTGTCTGCTTGGCTCTCTGAATTTGGTCTCTTAAAGCACTTAATTCTTCTAAAAGAGCATTAGATTGACTCTGGAGAGCACACTTTTCTAGCTTTACTACCCGGAGTTCTTCCCTGAATTTCTCCTTTTGATACAGAGTATGTTGTACCTTCATATTCAGTTCATTCATTGTTGCGCTCAGCAACTTTACTTGCTCTTCATTAACTGCTGGATTTCCACGTAATTTTAAAGTGTTCTCCATTTCTCCCTTATGCTGGGATTTAAGATCCTCTATCTGGTTCATGTGTTGTTTTATTAATTCTTGCTTCATTTGCACAATCTGTTTTCCATACTCCTCATCCAGCTCTGCTTGGAGCTGTGCTAATTTCTGTTCTGTTTCTTTTTCCATTTTTTGCATTATGCCGGTTTCTGAAAAGTTTACTTCATAATTTTTCTTTTGTAGCTCTTTGATTGTCTCCATATACTGTTTCATTTCTATGGAAGATTGCTCTACTTTTTGCTTAGAATCAGCTAGCTCAAGCCTTAAGCTTTTGGTCTCTTGGTCTTTCTCTACAAGCTGTCCTTTTAAGTCTCCTACTAATTGATCAGCAGTTGATACTCGATTAGTTAGCGCAGCAGTTTTTTTCTCTTCTTCTACTAATCTTGTATTCAGTGCTTCAATAATTGCCTGCTTCTCCTCTATTTTGTTATTAGCGCTTTCTACTTCTTTATCTTGTTCCTTCAGAAGAAAAAAAAAAAGAAAGTGTAACAACTTCTGGTAACTTTGTTGCTTACCTTTATTAACAAAAGACAGATGAAAGTCACATTTTTACATCGTTCTATACAAAGTTAATGGCTGTGCCCACCCCTCTATTGTTTCCATAAGACTTGCACTCCCAAACACTTGGAGTAAACAACAGCTCTACAACAGTTCACATCTTAGGAAGAAATGTTGAACTGCATTTAGTGTGATTAAAAAGTTTAATTAAGGGAAGTGGAATTTGGGAAGAGAGGAAAGAACATGATGAAAAAATTTAAAATAAAAAATGTAACAAATTTTTAAACTGAAAATTTGCTTGGCATGTATGAGATCCTGGGCTCTACTCCCAGCACTGCCAAAAAGGAATGAAAAAAAGAAAGAAGGAAAAGAAAATACTGCTAGGTTGATGAGATGGCTCTGATGACCTGAATTCACTCTCCAGACAAATAAATAATTTTTAAAAAAACACTAAATCTTTACTAACCCATTATATCTTCACTTTTAAAATTAACTAACTGATCAATATTCCAATTATTTAATATTCTGACAGCTAATTATATCACTATGCACTCTCTGAATACTCTCAGAAAAAAATTAAAAGTAAGTACAGGTGACTCCCATGAATTCTAGTGATCTGAAGGAGTTCCAATGCCAAAAGATCTGTAATAAGAAAAGATTTCCTGTGAGTCTGTCTTAACTTCACTGCCGGGCATTTCAGTGACATCTACAACAACTATAATATTCCTGGCATATTGAGCTGGAACTACAGTTTCACTTCAAACAGAAACTTGAAAACAGAAAAGAAAGTTCCCATCAGAGGTCAATTATACGACTGTTGATAACAGCTGAGCCCAGAAGAACACATTAAACACAGTCACATCACAATCGCATTAAAGCACCAAGTTGAGCAGAGTTCTGGATCTGCTATTTAGTTTTCTCTGTGAATAAAGGCTTCAGACCCAAATAATAAACAGGAAATAAAATCTACAGAACTGGTCAGAGATATTATAAGCAGGTAAATTATATCACAAAAGTCCTTGGCAAACAGAATTCAAAGGAATTCTGAGTGAATGTATAACACGTCTAAAGAAAAAAATGTCGAAGCTCAGACAGAAGAAAGCCCTCTGGAGGAAGTGCTGGGAGGACCCTCTAAGTACAATTCATGTAAAACACCAAAGTGCCTTCAGCTTTGAGAATTATGGTCCCTCTAGAAAAACCAGACCCTGAGTCAGACATGCTTATACACATTGACAGCACTCAAGAGCCAGAGGATCATTAAACTATACTCAATATAAACATTCAAAAACAAAAACAAACAAAAAAATGATGTTGGGAAATTGTGGTACACAGGACTGAAGAATTTGAGCCCATAGGCATCAACTTCACTACAATGAGATGTATAGATCAGTTTATTTCAGCCTAATGCCACAATATCTGAGTGCTAATATCCTCCCTTCTCCTCACTAAAGAACCTTCTAACTAGTATTTGTTTTTTTAAAAAAATATTTATTTTTGTATTATGTATATAATATTCTGTCTGTGCGTACACCTGCAGGCCAGAAGAGGGCACCAGACCTCATTACAGATGGTTGTGAGCCACCATGTGGTTGCTGGGAATTGAACTCAGGACCTTTGGAAGAGCAGGCACTGCTCTTAACCACTGAGCCATCTCTCCAGCCCGTATTTGTTTTTTTAAATTCATTTGTCCATGGAAAGAAAACAAAATCCAAAGGACCCAAAAAATAACAGTTCGCCATGATTATTAATCACTGCAAACTAATAACCATATACTTGAAATTTTAAACAATCCCTTGAACTTGGAACAATCTGAGTTCACCTCTGCTCTAGCACAGGACTCAGATAATACCTAAAATGAGTTTCCTGAGCCTACAAATGAAAATCAGATTGTGCTTCTGATTTGTTATGTTTTATAAGACATCTTCTTACATATGAAAAGGAAGTGTGGTTCAGGAGTTCTGCCCTGCCCCAGGCAGGGAGTAGATGTGGAAGAAGGACAAACAGCAACAATCACTTTTAAATTTTCATTTCTCATTTGAAAATCAATGAAAGCAAACCTTTTAGGATGAGTTGTTCTTAGAATTTAAGATTATAATCTATGTGGTACATAATGCTATCCACTGCCCCAAAGAGCCTTAATTTCTAAATGTTTCCAAGAAGTAGAACATAATTTGCAGAAAGAGAATAAACAACACTTATTTCTTGTAACTAAATCTATAAAATTTTACCTTATGACAAAAATACTTTCAGAATTTCTGTATCATAGCTAAAACAGATGGGAATACATCAGATGCAACAAGATAGGTATTTGAGTTATAAATTTAGGCTCTACTGAGACTCCAGTTAACATACACAAATCCCTTTAAGGAATACAATAGTGGGTAGTATTACCTTAGCAACTCTTAGTGTGAGATACACAGTTGTGAGTGTGAGATTCTCAACTGCAATTATTTTCCATATTCAAAGAGTTTGCATTATAAAATTTTCTAATTCATATGCTTAAGACACATGAAAAAGAAAATTCCAAAGCTAGCTGACATCCTTACCATTTCACATACTTTAATTTTCTCTTGCAGAACAGTTATCTGTATTTTGAACTCCTCCTCCTTTTTCTGATGATCCTTTAATAGTCTGTCTTGTTCTTCCAGCTGCTGCTGCTGAGCCATGACTTGTTGCTTGACATGATGTAGCTCTGTAGCAGTGCTGCTGTGAGTGTTGCTACGCAACGTTTCACTAGCCTGCAACTTGAACACAGAAAAGAACCTTCAGCATACTAAACTCTGAAGTGACTGTGTGCCAGCAGACTCCTGGGGTCACCTGCTGACATTGGCTCTCTGTGACCTCTGTTCACTTCATGGGTTTGAGATCTGCTGTTGCTAGGACTGGACTGACTGAGCCATTAAATTATCGTTCCTATGATAATAAAGAGAAAGCAGGTCCATTGAGGGACACAGGACTGAGGCCACAATGCCAGGAGTAAGTGGGACAGGAAGGGACTTCTGCATTCTGGTGACATTTCAGATTTTAGCTCCAATCTCTTTCAGAGTCTTAATTATATTTCTGCCCCTAAATCCTATAAGATGCTTGTATACTTACATTAACTCTCTGGCTTAATATATTTCAAGTTGTTTTGTGTTACTTGCTATCAAACTCTAATCAATGCAATCGGATTCTGCTTTAATCAGGGTTACTATTACTGAATGATGAAACACCATGACCAAAAACAAGATGGGGAGGAGAGGGTTTATTTGCCTTATGCTTCCACATTATAACATCATCAAAGGAAGTCAGGACAGGAACTCAAACAGGGTAGGAACCTGGAGCAGGAGCTGATACAGAGGCCATGGACAATGCTGCTGGCTGACCTGTTCCTCATGGCTTGTTCAGCCTGCTTTCTTATAGAACCCAGGGTCACCTCAGGGATAGCGACAATCATAGGGGACTGAGCCCTCCTCCACCAATAACTAATTAAGAAAATGTCTCACAGCCCGATCTTTAGGAGTCATTTTCTCAATTGAGGTTTCCTTCTTTCAGATAACTCTAAGCTTGTTTGACATAAACTAGCCAGGATGGATTCCCAAGGTAAACTTAAAGTAAATGGAAGGTATAGATTCAGTTACTATTTAGAACCTAAATAAAACCATGCCAGGTCTGCAAATGTCCAATGCAACTATAGAGCAATGTCTACAAAAATCCATTCAGTCCACCATGGTAAGATTTTGTAGAATTTCAAAACAGAAAGAGGGAGTTTAGTTTAAATAATAGCAGGGAATGACTCACGAGATATGAATGAAAAACTGTGGTTATGCTGTGTGGTGGTGGTGGTGGTGCACACTTGGGAGGCAGAGAGAGGCAGGCGGATCTCTGTTAGGAGGCCAGTATGGTCTAAAGAGCGAGTTCCAGGAAGGGCTCTGAAGCTACAAAGAGAAGCCCTGTCTCGAAAACAAACAATTAATTATTGGCTACTATAACAACACAAATTTACCAGTTTTTTTCAGATCACTAAGGTAGTAAATGGATTCTTTGATTTGTTCTGGAAAGTGAAAAAGTATGTAATTCATTGCTAAAAAAAAAAAAACCAATAAACTTTGTTGTACTCATAATACTTACATGCTGGAACTGAATCTGTAATTTTTGACTTTGTTCTGTTAACTTGGAAAATTCTCTCATTGTCTCATCCTTTTCTTTGTTAGCCTGCTGCAGGTTAGCAATCAGCTGAGTGATGATGCAGTCTCTTTGCTTAACGGCAGCTTCAAATTCGTATAACTAGAAGAAACCAGTGAAAACTGTAAATACTAGCTTTTGGGTTTTTATTTTTTTTTCAAAATAAGTATTCTTCTATGAAAGCTACTGGACTATCCAAACTAGTTTTATTTCAAAATTGACTTTGAAAACTTGTTATCTAGCTGGATGGTGGTGGCACATATCTTTAATGCCAGCACTTGGGAGGCAGAGGCAGGCAGATCTCTGTAGTTCGAGACCAGCCTAGTCTACAGAATGAGTTTCAGGACTACTGGCTCCATAGTTACTGGAAAACCATTTCAAAAAAACAAAAATAAACAAACAACAACAACAAAACATGTCTCTGCATTGAGGAAGAGAATATATTTGGGTTGATTTTTTCCGTATTTTCTTATAGAAGTGTCTTTATACTTTGTAGTGCCCCAATGTGTTTCTAGGTAACACCAACATGCACATTTAACCCCAGCTTTTTTCTGAAGAGGATGGAATGGAAGGAAGTATGCTGCCATTTTCATCAGTGTCCACCCCTCATTGATTTCATCTTGACTTCCCACATAGCAGATGTCAGTGTAACCCTTACAAGGGACTTGCTCACATTCTTAATGGTTTTAAGTCACACTGTCTTAGTGTCTTCACAGGAGTGATTTCGCTCTAGATTACGCAGTTAAATTTTAAGTGTGACTATTTCAGCTGTGTTTCTACAATCCTCATTTTAAACAAGCTTGTTTATGCTATGTACAAGAACAAAATTACAAAATGACCTAAGTTGCCACTGCAAAGCCCCATGTGTAAAGAGCAAACATGCATAACAAACAAAGCCACTGGAGGCAAGCTCACCCTTTGCATTACTTCAGGCCCGCAGGTGGCCCTCCTTTCTTCCAGTTCTCCAGTTAGTTCTTCAATCCTAAGCTGTTTTCCACCCAATTCACTTTCCATCATCTCCAGACAGGTCTGCCTGGACTGAGCTCCTTGTTGAGAACAATTATCAAATTCTTCTTCCTAAATCAATCCAAGGTTTTAATAATTCAGTACTAGCAACATGTCTCAGGGAGAGGGATGAAATTTAAAATTCTACAGCAAAGTCCATTTTAAAACATTCCAATATCCTGCGAGTTCATTAGTGGGAAAACCTGCTCTCTTATTAATGTGATACATACCTCAACAGCATAAACAGGAGCGCTGCACTATAAAAAGGAGATAACTGGTTTTTTAACATATTAAAAACAAATAGAAGTATATGCAGGAAAAGCTTTGTTAGTAAGCTGGGGTCTTTACACAGTATAAAACATTAGTATCATGAGTGGTATAATTACTATAAATACAATTGGCAGGCTTTCCTGTTTTTTTGTCACAAAACAGCACCTATTTATCTGTAAAAAAAAAAAACAATTTCTGATATATTATGATCTTAAACTGAATGTAATTTACCTGACAACAGTATTTCACTGAGCATGGGGACCGCAAATTCAGCTACACTTACTGGCCAGGTAGCCCCAGGGATCCTCTATCTCTGGCTCCTAGTGTGGGGACTTCATACACACATTTTCATACATTCTATGTGGGTGTGAAGGATACTAGTTCATGCCTGTGTCACAAGCACTTTGCTCAGTTCAAGCATCAAAAACACATATAACTAGTTCAAATGTTAATCATTTCTCAAACACCTGAGTGCTTACAATGCACCTGCTTCTCTTCCAATCACCACTAAGTCTCCTCATACTGCTTCTCTATATAGAGGGTAATTGGATAGACTATGGTCTGCTATGACTTTCGAGTGTGTGTATGTGAGGTCAGAGTTCAATGTCAGGTGTCTTTCTCAATCACTCTTCAACTTATTCTTTGAGGTAGGGATTCTCACTGAACCTGGAACTCACTGATTCAGGAAGACTGACTGACCCCGAAGTCCCAGGGATCCTGCTGCCTTGTCCTCCCCGGTGCTGTAATTACAGAAACTAACAACCATACCTGTACTTAACATGGGTGCAGAGAAACCAAACCCAGGACTTCATGCTTGTACAGCAAGTTCTTTACTGACTAAGCCACCTCCTCAGCCCCTGAAAAGGCCCTTCAACACTTCTCTGACTTACCTCTCCTCTCCATCTGTCTGGTTTTCTCTAAGATGAAAGATCACTTTGGTAGCCTAGACAACAGGCTACTATAGTTGACAGGCACAGTGAAGGAGCCCCCAGTAGAAAGCTCTTAAGTACACTGTTCATCATCGTCTTTTATGATCACAATTGCTTTCTCAGGCATGCTAAAAGCTGAAACCCAACTGTGTAATCATAGAAATGTCTGCACCAACCTAAAGAACTTCCCTAAATGCTTCAGCATCACACTTGGCAATGGTTCCCAAACTATTTAGGATGTTAACCTTAGTCACAGCAATGCCCATCTCCACCACGCCAGAGTACTGAAGGCTGGGAATGAGGAAGTACTTGTGGTTCATATTGGAAGAACCTGCCAGGATCTGATAGCCAACCCTGACCAAGATACCAGAAGTATTAGAGATGAACTAGTGAAGGAAAGTTCCCTGTTGGGATAAGACAGTGATGATGAGCAAACATGTAAAATGGGCAAATACTTAAAGGTCTCCATCTTCTTCTGTGGAGCATTCACTTTCTCCAGCATACTGAATGCGCTGCAAGAACTAGAAAGGATTGATCTTGCATTATTTTAACATGCAGCAACCTTCTTTACCCTTTCTGGTAAACTTCGGTATAAAGTACACTTTATCAGGTATGAGTGCACCTACTCCTGTGTTGTTTTTTTAAGCTTCCTCTTGCCTGGCATATGGACTCTGATACACTCATTTTCAGTCTAGTGTGTCTGTGCCAGTAAGATGTATTTCTCACAAACAACAAATAATTGTATCTTGTTTATTTTTTTCAGCCAATTAATTGTGTCTTTTAATTGGAAAGTAGAGACTACTTACAATTAGTGCTATCATTGAGAATACTTTGCCCTTTCCTAGAACTCTGTTGATTGTTTTCTGGTTGTTTCAAGTTTTCTTGTTTCGGTTTGGTTTTTGTGCCCCCATCTATATTAGGCGCTTGCTGTTTGCAGAGTGAGACATAAATGGCTTTTTCCATTATGAAATCGGTTCATCTACTCCTTCTATGCTTACTCTTCCCTGTGCTTTTGTGACTGAGACTATATCTGTTGTATCTGTGTGTGTGACTTGTGGGAGTGTCTTTCACACTGCTAGCTTGGTTGACATGAATGGCTTTAGTTTGTACTCATCTTTAAAAGTCTCAATTTCTTCTATTCTAAAAGATAACTGTTTTGGCATAGTATTCTTGAATGATAGTTTTTAGAGGTTGTGATTTTAAATCCAAACTGACCACAGAGGAAATTTTACATATTGTGAATCAGACACCCATTTATATTTTGTTGTTGGTATTTTCCTGGTCAGTCTACTAGTAAGTATATTCTTAGCTCCAAAACACATTAAATTTGTTAAGTATCAAAGGTTCTACCCATATTATTTACATAAAATTGTGCTATGCTAATTTAAGCATAAATAGTTCTCTTTTCTATTTACAATCCGTAACACATTAAAACTTATGAAATACACTAATTACTGACACATTTAGCGAAAGAGAAATGTTTTTATGTTCTCTGACTCTGGACCAAAGAAATGGTTATCATATTTAAAAGATTAAGACAAATAACACACACTTATCACCATCACATAAAGAGATCTCATCCACTTGAGAGTTTTTCACCCAACATCACAAAACGTTCCTAAGGTTAATTAATGCAAATCCACACATTTGTGAAAAGCTTTACTCAAAACAAATTATATATATCTGTGCTAAATAAGACCAGTCCCCAGTGGTCTTCATCTAGAAAGCCAGGACTAGACCTCTCCCAAACACTGGTCAGTCACCAGTGGTCTTCCATCTGAAGACCCAGGACTGGAGCCTCTCTCAGACACTGACCAGAATCTCTATGTATTTAAAGATAAAACTATGGAATAGTTAATATGTCAGTGAACACTGTGAAAAATGGCAGCAGTAGAACGTATCTGTGACTTCCTAACCATGTATGCTGCTGTTATTTTATTGTATTTATAGAAATGCAACAAAACCATGTAAAAGGTTCAAGAAATAAAGCATCAACAACCAATAATTTTAGTGAATAAAATGACTATCTTTACTTATAACATTATTCATATAATGTTATGACATGGTAATCTTACCTCTAAAGAACTATGGTTGTCGGTTAAGGAAGAAATTTCACCTTCAGGCTAAAAGAAAAGTAAAACAATTTACAATTATGCCTTCTGCCCATATTTTACTTTCACTAAGCAACTGCTGTTGGTAGCATAATAAAGCTACTACATAAAATGCTCACAACCCAGGTAATATGCTTCCAAACCTCGTACAAAGTATTCAGATCTTTAAAATCTCACCTATGAATTACTGTCTAAGCAGTAAATTTTTTTCTCCATATTAAAAAAAATCAAGAGGACATGCTCTTATACACAGTACCTACCCTTTGTAAGCCAAAAGTACCAAAGTATAATTTCTCTAAACTTTAAAACTCCTAAATAAGAGTCCTAAATGATGATATCAGAAGTGTCATTTCTTCAAAAGTATTACCAGATCTTCATGCTAAAAGTAATTATTTGAAGAGAAATAACACCCTTTGTTGATATAATGCTTTTACAGCTTAAAAAGCATTCACTTGAAACCATTTGCAGGAGGCTACAGAAATGACTCAGCAGGTCAGAACATTTGCTGCTCTAGCTGTAACTCCAGTTCCAAGGGATCTAGTGCTCTCTTCTGGCCTCCATGAGTATGGGAAGCAAGCATAAACCCCTATAGCATTTTTGCTTTAACCCAGAATTTGAATTCAGTGGCATTCAAAGCTTCTCGCAAGTGTGAAGTAGGGAATAGAATAAAGAAATAAATCTTAATTTTTCTAATTCCCAAAGTGTTGTTTTACTGTCCAACACACACACACACACACACACACACACACACACACACACACCTCTAACATGAAATTCGGAGCGTTTATAAATATTAACTATCACTAATTCTTCATCTACTCCTACAGAAATATTATTTGACATTTAAGGTCAAGTTCTGCAATGGCCTTCCCAAGAAGTAGCAACTGCTGGCAGGAAAAAAGCTTGTCTCTAGTCTAAAATCCTGTAACAATGAGTCCAAACTCATGAAGCTCTGCTCATTTATTAATTTATGCATGTGTGTGTGCATTTGTGCACACATGTAGAGGCCAGAGGGCTACTTTCGGTGTCGTCCTTGGGATGGCAGCTGATCTGCTTTGAGACAAGGTCTCTCACTGACCTGAACTCACTAATTAGGAGAAGCTAGGGAACCACTGAGCCCCAGGAATCCTTCCATCTCTCCCTAATACTGGGATTACAAGCGTAAGCTACCATTTTCAGCATTTTAATGGGAGTTCTAGGGACTGAGCTCATTCCAGCCATGATGTTCTCTCCTAAATCTAAAGATTTCCATGACGCAATTCCTCCTTATGATAGTTAAGTACACACTGTATATTAAAAAACTGGTATCAAGAATAAACAGACTAGTTGGGTGGTAGTGGTGCAGACCTTTAATCTGAGCTCAAGTCCAGCATGGTCTGCAGAGGGAGCCATGGCCACATAGAGAAACTCTGTCTCAAAAATAATCAACCCCCAAAAAGAATAAACAGAATGATTAGCCCGGAGAGGTGGTATACATCTTTAATCCCCGCACTAGGGAGTCAGAGGTCTCTGTGAGGCTGTCTAGGACTACATAGAGAGATCTTGTATCAAAAAAAAATTAACAAAAGTTATTGCATTCAAAATGATAAACTATAGTAAGCAATCCAAATATCAATATGCTATAATGTTAAAAAAAATCCATCTTGAAATGAAAACCTATGACAAAGTTGCCTCATTATTTAAAATATTTAGTTAAAAAAATAACAAGGCACACAAAGGAATGGGAGATATGTATTGTTCACAAGAAAAATATTGGTCAATGGGGGGAGGCAACCACAGAACACAGAAGAACCAGGAAACTCAAGCTACACCATTCCCACCCATCCTGAAAGCCAGCAAGGCTATAAGCCAGCAAGGCCCGAGCTTGCCTTTCCTAGCAGCTTTCACCCATATCTAACAGCCCTTTAAATCAATGTCATCTCAAGAGATAGAGGACAAACCACAAAATTTGGCAGCCCTTCATGACATAATATTAACTGTGGGTTGAGGATGAACCTCCACGGTGGAGTATCTGCTGAGCACTCACAAGGGCTAGGGATGGGCCTCCATGGTGGAGTATCTGCTGAGCACTCACAAGGGCTGGGGATGGACCTCCATGGTGGAGTGTCTGCTGAGCACTCACAAGGGCTGGGGATGGGCCTCCATGGTGGAGTATCTGCTGAGCA
>PVIU01013509.1:0-55613 GCA_004026605.1 Ondatra zibethicus | reverse complement strand
CGTCTCCTTCGAGCTATTTGCAGACAAAGTTCCAAAGACAGCAGAAAATTTTCGTGCTCTGAGCACTGGAGAGAAAGGGTTTGGATATAAGGGTTCCTCCTTTCACAGGATTATTCCAGGATTCATGTGCCAGGGTGGTGACTTCACACGCCATAATGGCACTGGCGGCAGATCCATCTACGGAGAAAAATTTGAGGATTAGAACTTCATCCTGAAGCATACAGGTCCTGGCATCTTGTCCATGGCAAATGCTGGACCAAACACAAATGGTTCCCAGTTTTTTATCTGCACCACCAAGACTGAGTGGCTGGATGGCAAACACGTGTTCTTTGGGAAAGTGAAAGAAGGCATGAACATTGTGGAAGCCATGGAGCGTTTTGGGTCCAGGAATGGCAAGACCAGCAAGAAGATCACCATTTCCGACTGTGGACAACTCTATTTTTTTTGACTTGCGGGCTTCTTATCCACTAGACCATTCCTTCTGTAGCTCAGGAGAGAGCACCCCAGCCCCATCTGCTCGCAGTACCCTGTAATCTCTGCTCTCACTGAAGTTCTTTGGGTTCCGTATTTTCCTCATTCCCCTTCAAGTCTAGCTGGATTGCAGAATTAAGTTTATGATTATGAATAAAAACTAAGTAAGAAAAAAAAATAAATGTGTGGTTTTCACTACCAATTTTCTTAGTTTATTATTACACTTGCAAGCCTCAGAATCAAAAAGTTTCCTGTTTTGTTTTCCCATAATTTTGACATTGTTTTGAAATGTACTTATCTAGAATATATATGATAATCTAAATTATTATTAGTTTTGATTCTTATTTTGCCTCATATTTGGCAGTAGGACCCTCTTATGGTTGTCATTTGTAACATTTCTGTATCACCACATTAATTGCTAAGAGTTTCTTTGATTCTGTTCATCAAATATTAGCTTATGCTTCCTCTCTACAATAGTATCCTAAAGCTAAATCAAGCTTTTGTCTTAGCAGCTCTGGTAACTTTGAGTGAAAATTAGGGATGATGATAAATGTACGTGGATTCCAGAGCCACTGAAGACTTTCACTTTTGCATCAGTGCTTTCACAATTATTCAGGAGAGAAAATGGGGGGGGGCTTAAGAATCAACACATACACAAACAAAACCAATTTCTACCACAAAGCAAAACAAAAACAAACCAACAGAGAGAAAATCAAGAACTCATTCTTAACACCTGCTTTGAGAAAGACTAGGGGGCATTTAATGCTAGGGACCAGCCTGACAGACCTTGTTGGTCAGAACATTCTATACTTCTCACCTGAGCGTTTAACTTCAAGATCCACCAAGATGTACAAAAGTGATGCCACCATCTCCTCTGTTCACAGATTGAACCACTACAGTCACCATTTTCCAAAACACAGCAGTATATAATCCTTGATACCAAGAATTAAAAACTCCTCCTTTTCTTAAGTTGCTTCCATTAGATATTTGGTCACAACCATGTTGAAAGTAACCAACAAAACATCCAAATCAACATTATAGATTTTTCCCTTACATTTTAAAAATATGTGTACTTTTACCTGTTCTCTTATTTATTTTTCATTCTAGACTATACATAAGAAAAACTGTGAGTACCCACAATGTTATAATAACAAGATAAAACAACAAAATTTTTCTTTGGACTTCTTTTGTAAATAGTTTCCTATTATATGTAAGTTACAAATCTTGTTGGCATGATCTTGTCATTATGTCAGGGATTTAATTTTCTCATTTATTTGTTTGTTGGTTTGTATTCAATTTTCAAGGCTTATGTTTGGCTTATGTGTCTTAAGTCAAAACTAATACTATCTATTCAGAAATATCACACTTTCTTCATATCCCTTTCTCCATATATAAGTAAATCCTTATATAAATAAATATCTCTTAGACAAGGGTTTATCCTTTTAAATTTATTTTTTAAAACATTAAAATAAGTGTTATTAAAATATATGCAAAATTCTCTTCCTAATATTTTTCTTTTATAAACTCTAAACAAATTCTTAATCTAGTTATTCATAGCCTTTTAATTAAATATTTAAAATTGTTCCTTTATAGGAAAAATTAGTTTTAAAATGTTCAAAAACTAACCACACACTTTGTCAGTTTAAGATGAAAGAAAATTTCTATTGCAGTTGATATTAGTCGATATTTAGATACTTAGCATGCTATGAAAGAAAAAGTGTCCAGAGGAAGCAACATTAATCCTGTGATATGAAGTACAGGAAATGTGCTACATCCTAGAACAGTAAAATTGGCAATTAAATTCTGATGTGAAAGGTGAGGTTTTCTGTGAATATTTTTTATTGCCATTAGTTAATAAAGAAGCTGCTTTCGGCCAATGGCTTAACAGAGTAAACCCAGGCTGAAAGAGATATATAGAGAGAGTGGGCAGAGTCAGTGAGAAGCCACGTAGCCACCCGCTGGAGACAGACAACTCCGGTGGAGCCAGCCAAAACTTTGTCGTTAGGCCACGACTTTGTGGCAATACACAGATTAACGGACATGGGTTAGTTAAGGATATAAGAGCTAGCTAAAAATGTGCTTAAGATATTGGCCAAACAGAATTGCAAATAATATAGTTTCTGTGTGATTATTTAGTGTCTGGGCATCTAGGAACAAACACGCAGTGTCCCACAACACAATTTAGTAGCAGGGATATGTGCAAGAGGTTGCAGGAGGTATATATATAAGGAGGTATATATAATAGAAGCAAAATGCAAAATACATAACTTTAAATGTGGAAACAGAATTGAAAGCAGCTGAGTGGGGCTGGGCAGAGGAGTGAGATGTTGCTAATAATGCTTTAGAAGAATCACTTACAGTAATTTGGCCAGTAAATTAGAGAATAAAAGTTGTAACTGACTTCTGAAGTTTTTCCCTGATCTTCCCTTCTGGCTAATTATTTTTTCATCCTGGTTTCCCCAGGACCCTTGTCAACAGAGTGCTAAGAAACATTTTCATTCTTTTACAAGTCCTATTACTTCTTTGAAGCTTCGTTTGACATGAAGCAATGACCTCTCCTTTCATGTGTTGCTATTCCATCTTATTTACCATTATAATAATATCTCCCCATTTCTCTTGTAACTGTGTCTATTTTCCAGTTATCCTTTGAACTCTTGAGTACTTTGCAGGAATAGTATGATATTTCTGTTTGATTTCAAATGGCTAGAAGATGCAGAGCACATCTGGCAGTCTGCGTATGAGTAGTAAATTAAGTGATGAATGATATTAAAGTAATTTAGTATGTTCACTTTAAAGATTTATTTAAATTTATTTCTTAAAATTTATTAAACTATTTTGAAAAAGGTATTTATTTATTTTAACAAAATTATGATGTCTTTATAAATTCTACTTACCCTTATCTTTAGATGTTTGTGCCTCTTATTTCTATAACATTTGAAACAAATCTTTTTAAAAGACTACCTTATTATAGATTATTGGTGTGAATATGTTAACATTTTTGCTTATAAAATAGTAAGGATCAGAGGATAAGAAGAACTTCCTTATTTTATTTACTTTATTTATTTATTTATTTTATTTTTTGACAGGCTCTCAATAGCTGAGATTAGCATCAAACAGAAGAAAATAATTGATTGATGGGGAAACTCTTCTGTCTCGGAGGAACCAGAACTTGTGATGTAGAAGCAGCAGGAGTATCCTAAATTGGAATTTTCTCTTCTAAATACTGAATTTGATGCTAGTATTGGAACTATCACATTATTAATAATTATTAACTTCAAAATTCTCTGAGGAGTTCATATGGATGAAGAGGACCATTTGTAGCTTTCTTGGTATATGGTACATAGCATCTCCACAAGGTTGTGATCTATACTACTTCTATTAGGAGAGATAATTTAAAGTTTAAAGTACATGAGTATGATACTTTGAATGACAATGGTCCCCCTAAGCTCATATGATTGATTTCTTGGTCCCCATTTAGAAATATGTGGGAGATACTAGGACATGTGCGGTTATTGGAGTCAATGTGACTTTCTTGGAGGAAGTGTGCCACTGGGAGGACTTTGACGTTTCAGAAGCATATAGTAGTTTCAGTGTCTTTCTTTTTGTCTGCCCAAGTGCAGATCAGGATGTAAGCTCTCAGCTACAGTTCCAGCACCATATCTGTCTGCTTTCACATGATGATCAGGAAATCACTTTAATATTGTAAGCAAGTCCTCAATTAAATGATTTCCTTCAGAAGAGTTGCCTTAATCATGTTGTCTCTTCCAACACTATAACAATAACTAAGACAAGGAGCAATGGCATCAGGAAGTTGTTCTACCCTTTAGGACCAGCATTCCAAGGATTAGCTGACTTGGAGTCTGTACAAAAACCATATTTCTTTATGTAACACTAGTTTGCTCAGTCCCAAATGTCTAAATAACAGTTCTAAGTGTCTGAATCATCCAGATACCCCACTCTGGCCACCTAGAACACTTCCAGGTGTTTTACAAAACTCTTGAGAGAAAATGTCACATTCATTGCTCTCCTTTTCTCAAGGATCATAGACTCCCTTCATCATAATTCCACAGCCTAACCACTGATTGCATCCCACTGAGCCTCCTTTTTAAGGAAGTGAGTTGCAGTCTCCCTGCTGCAAGTCTTGAATCATCTTCCTTTGAATTAGATTGAAAATTGGACACACCCATCCTTTCATTTTTCAGTGTAAGTGAGCACCTTACTCTTGTCTCTGAATACAGGATTAAAAGATGAATTTAGGGACAAAACTGGGTCAATTGAATTCAAAAGCAAAGATGTATCCTATTTGTTCTTGAGCACTATGTGCTCAAATAGGTTTGGAAGAATTACTGTCTATGCTATGAATAATGAGTCTTTCTATTTTCTTTTTCTCTTATATGTTTGATAGCTTTACAGAAGGCACTAGAGACAGCAGATTTTAGTAAAAAGTGCATCACCACTGATGACATGATGTCACCTTACTGTTATTCTGCTGAATACTAACTAATCTATGTTGGCAAAGTTAACAATTTCTCATAACATTATAGACCCCAATATATGTACACTACATTAGTTCTCTTTGAGGTAGTAAATGAATTCCGAGGACTTAACTTTGGTGTGGGAGGTCCTTCAGTCTGTGTGTTGCTTTTCTTGGTTAATGAATAAAGAAACTGCCTTGGCCTGTTGATAGGGCAGAACTTATGTAGGCGGGGAAGATGGAAATGTGGTGTAGGAGTTCCTTCTGTTTGTCTGTTGCTTTCATGGGTTAATGAATAAAAAAAAGTGTCTTGGCCTAATTGATAGGGCAGAACTTAGGTAGGTGGATAAAATGGAACTGAATGCTGGGAGGAGGAAGGGTAGATTGAGAGAAGCCATGGATCTTCTGCCTGAGTTGGATGCTGGTTAGAATCTCTGGTAAGACATTGCCACATGGCAATACACAGATTAATGGAGATGGGTTAAACTAATATGTAATAGTTAGCCAATAAGAAGTTAGAGCTAATGGTCAAGCAGTGTTTTCATTGATACAGTTTCTATGTGGTTATTTCAGATGTAAGCTAGCCAAATGGCCAGGACAAACAGCAGACCCTCACCCTATAACAATTGGTGCTTCAACGTGGTCAACTAACTCCATGTAAAACCTGAGAGGGCTTGAAAAGGAATTCTAGACAAAAGAGTTTAGCACAGCTTTTTGCTGTTTGTTGGTGTGTGCCATAACTCCTTTCAGAGAGAATTTCCTGATTCAACAGCCACAGCAGAAAAAAAGTGGCAGTTTTAAAATGCTGGCTTTCTGGGCTATGCTGATGGCATGACCTCTGGCTCTTTCGGGACACCAAGCATTTGGATGGGGTTTGTGAGCACAGTGCTATTTTTTGCTTGATGGCAATGTGGACCAGCTTTGTGACAAGAAGTGGGGCACTGTGCTTGGCTCTCAGAGGTGTGAGCAGCTCTACCATGCTAGACTCGGTGGGGCAAGCCAGCAGTACCTGTATTTGACCTAGGAATGTCGCAGCTTAGATTCTTAAGTGCTTAGCATTTTAAAAGCACAAAGTGAAAGTGTTCCTGGACAGTAAAGAATTACAGATTCACAATAGGATAGATTCAGACATAAAAGACTTAGAAGTGGGTCACAGTGTTGGATAAATGTATGAAGGCTTGGGAGAGAAAAGATAAAGAGTATAAATAGTCATAAAATAAAGTTAATGCTTTAAAAAATGGTAAAGTCTTTAAAGAGACAATGTACTGATAGTCATAGATTAGAAGGAATAAAGAAAAATAAGCCATGTAAAAATGAAAAATTCACAGTTTGGATTCTATATATTATTGTGTTTTCTTTGACGTTTTGACTGTGAAGGAACTAAGTACAGAGAGACATTTCATTGTGTGGGATGGTAAGCTAAACCGGCATGGATATTATAAAGTTATCATGACTTCAGAATTTATGTCTAAAGACATGTTGCATGGGAAAAGAGGTTCTTCTTTTGATTTCATAGAAGATGAGAACCTGTGGATTGCCTCCAGGCGAATATAGTTTCATGGACCAAGGCCTCCTGAAAGGTTGCTATGAACGCCCTCAAAAACTTACTTTGCTCAACTGCTGAATGAGATGAACCTAGCACACAAGATACACAATGAAAGATCTGATTAACAGTGCCCCCATATAGCAGGAATCAGTTTCAAGAGAAAAAATTCTTCCCATATTCCCAACTATTGCTTATAAATGTTCTTTTACATTTAAAGGGGGATATGATATAGATATGAATAATTTACATTGGTATGGATCTTGGTTTATTGATATAAATTTAAGGTCAATATTGTTAAATGTATATTTCTGCTCTTGATTGAGGTGTTATGATTGTCTAGTTCATTTAAAAAATGTAATGTGTAATTAAGAAATATAGGTTAATAGATAATCCTGTATAATAGTCTAGTTTGTAGTCATGTTTGTTAGATTTTGTATATGTACAGCGAAGTTTTTCAGATGAATAGGGATTCTTCAAATCTTTCAGAGTCCTTCATAATATGGCATTTAAATGTTTTATAACTTTAGGACTTTTCATGACAGTGAGACACATCTGCTCCTGGCAGCACCAAGCTACTTCAAGAGGAAGATGGGCATTGAAGAGGCTCCTTATGGAGTTTGTTAGCAATTTGGGCAAGAAACTTCCCTTGCCTGGCTGCATAAACTGGACATGCAGGACCCACAGGGAAATGACTGCTGAACTTGCCTAAAGATGAGATGATCCTTCCAGGTTCCTGCATCATGAAAGATTCTGTGAGACATTCTGCAGAATACAGAAGAAAGTGACTGAACTGTCTTTGAAATTTCCTGCTTCATGGAAAAGTCTGCTGGTTACTATGGGCCTGTAGGCTGAAGATGGATGCCCAAATGGTACAGAAGAACTTTGGGTGACTGTCCAGGCAGTGAGATGTCTCTGTCATTTCTAGAGTTTTGGAAGTTGTTTATAATGCACTTCCAGTTTACATAGGTAATATTACATCCTTTTGAAGTCCTTGATGGAATTTAAGAATTTATAGTTATAGCTTTCCCTGGTTATAAAATATAAAGTAGATATAAATATTGTAACTGTAATACTTGCTTGATAACTGTTTTGTTATATATAATTTTACTATGTTAAACTTAAAGCCTCTCATTTTGTTTAAACAGAAAAGGATAAATGGTGTAGGAGTTCCTTCTTTTGTGTGTTGCTTTCATTGCTTAATGAATAAAGAAACTGTCTTGGTCTAGTTGATAGAGCAGAATTTAGGTTGGTGGAGAAAATGAGACTTAATGCTGGGAAGAATGGCAGAGTGAGAGAAGCCATGGATTGTATGCCTGAGATGGCCACAAGTTAGAATCTCTGGTGAGCCACTGCCACCTGGCAATACACAGATTAACAGAGATGGGTTAAACTAATATGTAATAGTTAGCTAATAAGAAGTTAGAGCTAATGGCCAAGCAGTGTTTTAATTGATACAATTTCTGAATGGTCATTTTGGGTGTAAGCTAGCCAGTTGGCCGGGACAAACAGCAGGCCCTCACCCTACAACAGAAATGAATTCTGGGAGGAAGAAGGGCAGAGTCACGGAGACACTATGGAGCCCCCGCCAGAGTCAGACATGCTGGAACATTGCTGGTAGGCCACAACCATGTAGTGATATACAGATTAATAGAAAGGAGTTAAATTAAGATATAAGATTTAGCCAATAAGAAACTAGAGCTAATGGGTCAAACAGTCATTTTATTAATATAGTTTCTGTGTGATTATTTTGGGAGGCTGGGATGAACAAGCAGTAAGTGGTGGTTTTAAAATGTTGGCTTTCTGGACTATGCTGCCAGCTCGAGCTCTGGCTCTGTAGAGCTCTGGCTCTGCAGGGAGAGGAAGCATTTCAATGGGGTTGGTGAGCAGACTGCTACAGCCTGCTTAATGGTGACATGGACTGGCTATGTGCTTGAACTGGGGTGGTGTCCAAGGCTCAGAGGTGCAAGTGGTTTCGCCATGCTGGACTGTACAAAGTTATCAGAAAGTACCATATATATCATAGTAATTGTGCAGCATAAGTTTTAGACTGGGCCAGAATGCAGTACCATATATACCATAATAATTGCATAGCTTAGGTTTTAAGAAGTGCTTCTTGTCAGAAAGTAATTAAAGATATGCAATAAAGACAAATCCAGATGGGTTTTAGTGTTGGAAAAATGTACATAGGCTTGAAAGATGGAAGAAAAAGAGTATAGAGAGTCCTAAAATAAAGTTAATGCCTTTAAAAAAGGGTAAAGTCTTTAAAGAGACAAGAGTACAGACAGTCATAGATTAAAAGGAATAAAGAAAAATAAGACATAGAAAAATGGAAAATTCACAGAGATTCTGGATTATGTATATCATTGTGTTTTCTTTGAATTTTTTTTAACTGTGAAGGAGATAAGTACAGACAGACATTTCATTGTATGGATTGTATATTATAAAGGTATCTTGACTACAAAATTTGGGTCTAAGGATAAGTTGCTTTGAAGAAGACATTCTTCTTTTGTTTTCACAGAAGATGAGAACCTGTGGATTGTTTCTAGAAAAATATGGTTTGATAGACCACTTTCCCCTGAAAGGTTGACGTGAACATGTCCCCAAAATAACTTCACTCAACTGCTAACTGAGATAAACCTAGCACACAAGATACACCATAAAAGACCTGATTAATAGTGCTCCCAGACAGCAGGAAGAAGTATGTATAAATTTACACACATATTCCCAAATATTGTTTGTAAATGTTTCTTTACATTTAAAGGGAGATGTGCTATGCAGATGGATACTTTGCATTGGTATGAATCTTGGTTTATTGATACAAATTTAAGGTCAATTTTGTTATATGTATATGTATTTCTTTCTTTATTTTTTGGTTTTTCGTCACAGGGTTTCTCTGTGGCTTTGGAGCCTGTCCTGGAACTAGCTCTTGTAGACCAGGTTGGTCTTGAGCTCACAGAGATCTGCCTGCCTCTGCCTCCCGAGTGCTCGATTAAAGGCATGCACCACCACCGTCTGGCTTGTATATCTATTTCTAATCTTAATTAAGCTTTTGTGTTTGTATAGCTCATTTAAAATATAATGTATAATTAAGAAATGTAGGTTAATAAATAATCATCTATAATAGTCAAGCTTGTAGTCATGTTAGTTAGATTTTCTAGATGATAGAGATATATTTCAGTTAGTTAGTTATTTTTAAATCTCTCAGAGACCTTCAGAATATGGCATTTAAAATGTTTAAGAAGTTAGGACTTTTCATCATAGTGAGACACATATGCTCCTGGTAGCACAAGCTATTTCAAGAGGAAGTTGTGCATCAAAGAAGCTCCTAATGGAGTTGGTTAGACATTTGGGCAAGAAACTGCTCTTGCCTGGACTGTTGCATAAACTGGATATGCAGGACCCACAGAAAAATAACTGTTGAACTTGCCTAAAGGTGAGATAATCCTTCAGGATTTCTGCTTCACGAAAGAGTCTGTGAGACATTCTGCAGGACACAGAAGTGAATGGCAATCTGCCAATCTAGGCAGACCTGTCTTTGAAATTTCCTGCTTCATGGAAATGCCTGCTAGATACTCTGGGCCTGTAGGCTAAATATGGATGCCCCAATGATACAGAAAAACTTTGGGTGACTGTCCAGGCAGTGAGATGTCTCTGTCATTTCTAGAGTTTTGGAAGTTGTTTACAATGAATTCCCTGTTTACTTAGGTAATAGTATATCCTTCTGGAGTCTTTAATGGAGTTGTAGAATAGGTAGATAGTTATAGTTTTCCCTAGTTATGATAAAAGATAAAGCAAATAGAAATATTGTAACTGTAATTCTTGCTTGATACCTGTTTTGTTATATGTAATTTTATTATGTTAAAGCCTTAATTTTGTTTAAACAGAAAAGGGGAAATGGTGTGGAAGGTCCTTCTGTCTGTGTGTTGCTTTTGTTGGTTAATGAATAAATAAACTGCCTTGGCCTGTTGATAGGGTAGAACTTAGGTAGTCGGGGAAGATGGAAATGAATGCTGGGAGGAAGAAGGGTGGAGTCAGGGAGACACTATGGATCCTCTACCAGAGTCAGACATGCTGGAAATTTGATGGTAGGCAATGGCCTCGTGGTGATATACAGATTAATAGATGTGAGTTAAATTAAGATGATGTAAGAGTTAGCCAATAAGAAGCTAGGGCTAATGGTCCAAGCAGTGATTTAATTAATACAGTTTCTGTGTGATTATTTTGGTTCTCGGAGGCCAGGATGAACAAGCAGTTCCTCCTTCCATATAACTTAATAGGTAAATTTGCAGCAAGTAAACCTCTATCTGTTTGCCAAAGTTAAGTAAAGATCAGGTCCAAATATTCTAGTTTACATTTATAGGTAAATACTCCAGCACCTCTGACAGGGAAAATAGGTGAGGGTTGAGTTCCTGATGTTAAAATGTAGTTTCAGGAGAATTTTTTTAATTCCATCAGGAAAAATAAATTTTTCAAGACTTCTTGAAATGACAACAATAACATTGATATAAACATATATTTTTTAATTTTAGTGAAATAATTTTACATTAAGGCACAGGATACCTTTGAAATAAGTAGATCAATCCTTAATCCATAATCAATACTAATAACAACACAGTGAAGAAAAATTGACACAAATATACCTGAAACTTGCAGGGTGTCCCTATTGTTTTTACCTAATTTTTAATTGTAAAAGATAAGAAGCAAAGAGAATGCAAATTGGAACAGCAGAACAATGTGCAACCACAAGAACACAAAATAAATAAATGGAGCCCCACAAAAATTGGCTAACAATGATTTTATAATAAATGATATGCTAAAGAAATAATAAAAAGCGTCATTCTGTAGATGATTCAAGAAAAGTAACATCTTCACAATAAGAGATAGGTGACTTGCCAAAGTTCAATTCATCTATTTTCCCTTTTAGGCTCTACACATAGTCAGACAATATATATAATGGAGATATCAAGAGACATGCTTTATTTTCTTACCCCTAGAAAACGACACAATAACTCAACACTTAGACCATTATTTCACTTAAACTATAATGCAATATCCTCTGCCTATATTTACTTAGTCCTCTCATAAACATCAAAAATATTCATTTATAGACAATTTTTCAGTTTGTTCTCCACTTTTATGGAGTATAATTTTCTATACTGGTGCTGGATCTTCCTGTGGTTTCAATATCAAAGTAATAACATTCTATACTTAGCCATGTCACACACATTAACTAATGACATATTTTCTGTTACAATAAAGTAGAGGTAAAGCATGCATGAATAACAAATTTTACTCCTCTACTCTTTGTCATCAAATTGGAGAGAAAATACCTCATATAATCTATTCATCTAAGAGCAATAAGAGGCATTCAACATGTGGGAGCAAATCTTTGTGGACTAAAGCTCAGCACATCACAGCATATATCATTTGAACATTACCCAAGCCACAAGTACTCAAAATAAGATAAATGATAAATTACTTAGACAGCCAAGCAAAGAGGTAGATTATCCAACATTTTATATAGCTAATAAAAATATAAAGCAATGTACAAAATGAAAATGTCATGGTGATAATTAGATTCTTGCTTCTTTTCATCTATTTATGAAGTAAGTCAAAAGAAAAAATATTGACAATTGCTGGTATGTTTTCAGTAGATGCAAGAACAAAGAAATGTGTACTTTTACATTATCCAAAACTTTCCAAAAAAAAAGATTGAATATGCATTTTCTTCTGGAACTTTGGTAATCATTCATTTAATTTATCTTTAGAATATTTCTATGTAGATAGATAATAGTCTGATTTATCCTTTAATGTTTTTAATGTGTTAGTTATATTCCACTTCAACAGTCTGTCATATCAGCCTAAGCTATTTTCATTTCTATATATCATTTTTTTTTGGAATTTTGTCCCCAATTTTGAATAATCTTCATCTAAACTTATACTCACTCTCTCTGGGATGCAGTATCACCTCAATTTGTGTGGGCTTGTTGAAAACACACCAGGTCTATATGAATTTGTGTTTGATTGTTATCAATATTGTAATAAGGCTACTGAGATGGGAATGCTTCTCATAAAAAATTACTTTCTTTAGCCCATTGTCCAGGGCTTCACGGACTTCCATTAGTTTTTACAACAGAGTCGAAAACAATTGAAGTCACCAAGTGTCTAGGGTGCATGCTCATTTTGTTTCCCTATTGGGCAATCTTTCTGCTCTCGTAAAACCACCTCTATTTGGTCAGAAGGGATATTTTGATTAATTTGTCTAATCCAAATTAAACCCCTGCTGTGGGAGTTCCTTTGGCCAATAACCTTTGAGATACCAGCCCATTTGGGTGTGGTCTCTTATATTATAAATGCAGCTATAAAACTTGCACTCGCTTTCTTGCTTCTGGTTCTCACTTCTGGCTGCTAGACTCTATTCCTGTTCCCCATTTGTGCAGAGGACTGTGATCTAAGACAGTGATTTGTGAGTCTCACCTAAATAAATAAACCTTTATTATACATAATTCTGAATTAGTGTGGGATTATTTTGTATTTTCCACCATCATCTGGCACCCAAACGTGGGGACCAGTCCACACATTTTGGGATCAGTGTATTGGTCATTGACTCTCCCACCCACAGCTCTAGCCATCCCTCAGATGCAGAAGGCTGCTGCTCTGTGTTCCCCAGATTACAACCCACTTGCTGCCTCTCTATGCATTACACACCATCCCACACTCTGCTGCCTGTGATTCTCGTGGTACACACAGTTCACAACTCACACTGACAGAAAACTTTGGGTTTTTTTCTTTTTCCTGGGCCCCAACTCTCGGAATTGTTCAACCACCTTAATAACTGCTCTTAATTTGTTAAACAAAGCATATTTTTCAGTACCGAAGTAACACATGCTGTTCACTGCTGCTGTCTCTTGTCCACGTGTCTGCAACTGTGACACCTGCTGGCCGATAACAATTATTGCACTTACATCAGTTCATTGTAATTGCCTATGACAGATACTGATGTGAGATTTTCATCTGTATGCTGTGATTACCATTAATGAATAAAGAAAACTGGCTTGGCCTGATGACAGGACCAAATTTAGGTAGACAGGGAAAACTGAGCTGAATGCTGGGAGAAAGAAGGGCAGAGTCATAGAGATGCCATGGAGCTGCTGCTGGAGATAGATATTCTGAAACTTTGCTGGTAGGCCACAAGTTCATGGTGATATACAGATTAATAGAAATGTGTTAAATTAATATGTAAGAGTTAGCCAATAAGAAGCTAGAGCTAATGGGCCAAGCAGTTATTTAATTAATATAGTATGTGAGTAATTATTATGGGGCTGAGCAGCCAGGAACCCACCAGCAGCCCCCTCCAACAAGGTACAGTATGAAAAACTACAAAAAAATGACTGATAACATCCAGAAGTTGAATAATTATTTTGCTAATACTATGGAAGGTATTCTGCAAGACTTACATGATTTTCCTTCTATGTCCCTTTATTTGATTCTAGGAATTAGCTTTGCTTTCAATTTTATCTCATTAAAAATGGTTCAATAGTATGGAGAGGGATAGCATCAATTTCTGAAAGAATTTGTGCTATTCAATATAACTATTTGAATCCGTTGAAAAGTTATGATAGATTAATAGATAAGATATCTCTCTAGGAAGGTAATATGCACACAGTCATAATTATACCCAAGGATGAGACGTTATCTTTACTGAACAAGTTTTATACCTTGGAATTCTCAGTGAGGACATTAGAACAGAATAATGGACAGGAGATTCAGACCTTTAGAAAGCCAGTAGTAAAAAGAATTGAAAAGATTGAGGAATTTACTGGAATTGATGAGCAGGGACAAAATATACAAGGACAGGATTTAGCCACATTAGTACATGTCAGACCATGGGATGACTTACACAGAGTTTCAACTGCATATCTGGTAATTTCCTTGGAAAGACCACCTGGCACAGGTGGTTACCTGTAACCTAAGGTACTCAAAGAATAAGCATGGGAACCAATGCTGTGAGAGATCTAAAAGAAATAAAACTAGCAATAGCTTATTATGGGCTACATTCACCATTTGTCATTGAAATAGTGAAAATGTGGGCTTCAAGCACTAAGTCTACCTCACACAATTGGCTTCAATTAATGTCAGTAATCCTAGAAAATGAACTTCAACTGCTTTGGAAGTATTACTGGAGAGAAGAGGCCAAAAATTTAAAGCAACAGGGGAAAGCAAAAGGATTTGAGACTTCCCAAAATCAAATTCTTGGTGAGGGTTATTTTTCTGATCCTCAGGTATAGTCTTGCAATGACGAATGCACCTTGGCCCTATCTATTACAGCAGCTTTAAATGATTGGGATAGGATTCAGGAACTAGGAAAGAGGACTGAGTCATATATTGGGGTTAAACATGGCCAGAGAGAACCCTTTAGTGACTTCTTATGAAGATTAACTAAGGCTGTACAAGTAGGAGTGACAGACCCTGAAGATAGACGTGTACTAATTGAATCCTTGGCTTTTGAAAATGTCAACTTAGAATGTAAGAAGATGCTTGGGCCTTTAAATGGTAGATCAGCTCCCATAGGTGAATGGATCTTGCATATAATGAATGTTGAAATATTTGATTATATTTCTGAAACGTGTAGGAGAAGTGATTTCAAATGGTATGAGGAGACACCAAAATGCCAAATTTTGGCATTTTGGAAGAATAGGACATCTAAGAAGGGACTGTAGGCAAGGATTCCTAGGAATAATGTCTCCTATAGGAATGGCAAGAATAGGAGGGTTCAACTTTTGGGTATATGTAGGATGTGTGGCAAAGGCTGACTTTGGACTAATAAATGTATGTCAACAAGAGACAAACAAGGCAACTTGGTACCACTAGGAAACTCCTTGGGGGCCCTCTCACAGGCCCTGATGTCAAACATGGTCCAGTCATTCCCAGTAACTGTGAAGAACATGTCTCACCAGAAAAATTAAACAATCCAGTGCCTATTGTAAAAAAAATACTGATCTGAATAATGGAATAGACCTGGAGGATGAATCAAAAACTCCAGTAGGAAATAGGAAATATATATTTTGGCAGGCTTCTATCAATGATCAAAGACCAAAGCTAGGAGTACATACATATAAATGACATTGTAAGTGAAGGATTACTAGACACAGGTGTGGACATGAGTATTGTTGCTCCAGAATCTTGGAATCCAGATTGGGCTCTTCAAAAGGCAGTTATTCAACTCCTAGGAATTGGAACCCTATCTCAAGTGAAACAAAGCATGAGGCAGGTTGAATGCATAAGGCCAGAAAAACAGAGAAGGTCGGGGTTATATGTAGCTAACGTTTCAGTGACTTTATAAGGTCATGACCTATTGCAGCAATGGAATACCCAGATTGACATTTCTTCAGTCCCCAAAACTCATGTTTCTGGCAAAGATATTATAACATATTATAAACAAGGGTCACAAACTGTTCAGGCTATACAAGAACACAAAGCAACTAGCAAGCCTTCAGACATACTAATGGCCTTGCCTTTAAAATAATTAACTGAGAAACCCATATGGGTTAAACAAGGGTATTTAATGGAAGACAAACTGCAAGCTTTAGAATACCTGGTACAGGAGCAACTAGATGCTCACCATATTGAAGAAACAACCAGCCCTTGGAATTCTCCAGTATTTGTTGTTAAAAAGAAATCTAGAAAATGGAGAATGGTGACAGATCTAAGAGCTGTCAACAAGTTAATTCACCCTATGGACCCTGTATAGTCTGAAATTGCTCTGACTTCTCTATTGCCAAAAACATGGCCTCTTATACTTATTGATTTAAAGGACTGTTTCTTCACTATACTTTTACAAGAAAAGGATAGAGAAAAATTTGCTTTCACAAAACCTACATATAATAATTCTCACCCTACTATGAGATACCAGTGGACCGTCCTTCCACGGGGAATGCTCACTAGTCCACACCAATATTTTGCAAATCAGCCATTGGAAATACTACACAAGCCATTTCCTAAGTTTATAATTTACCATTACATGGATGACATTTTGTTATCTGACTCAGATGCAGATACATTAGAAAGAACGTTTAAAGAAGTAAAATAAAATGCCTAATGCAGAGGGAAGGCATTATCTTAGAATGGATCATTTTACCACATAAACAATTTAAAAAATTTAAAACTTATGTGAAAAAAGTCTCTAAATTAATTATAAACTGAAAATTGAGTCTTCGTCAACAAGCATGTATAGACCAAGCAGAGATTATACTGCCTTTTACTGCTGATGAAATTAAAAAAAAAATATATGGGAAGACAATAAACTATGTCAAAGAGCTTGTGCTTTCTTAGGAGAAATTAATAGCAATTATCCCAAAAGTGATAGACTTAACCTTACATTTTAAACTGATGCAAATAAATCAGGAAAAGCATGTTACAAATCAGAAGAATTAAATAAGGTGGAACCAAGCCCTTATAATTCTATCCAAAAGGCAGAATTATGTGCTATTCTCATGGTACTAAGGGATTTTAAATAACCTCTCAATAAAGTTACTGATTTGCAATATGCAGAAAGAGTAGTCTTGCATATTGAAACTGCTGAGTTTATACCAGATGATGAAGAATTGAGTTCATTATTTATTCAGGTTCAAGACATAATCAGGAATAGGTTTTGTCCTATATACCTAAAGACATCTGATTTCATATGGATCTGCCAGGTCCTAGGCTCAAAATAATGCAAAAATTGACTGATTATTGTTTAGAAGTATGCTGAAGGTCTCAGATTTTCATGAGAAACATGATGTCAATAGCAAGAATTTAAAGAGTTTTCTATTACATGGCAACAAGCTAAGGAGATTATAAAAAGATGTCCTACTTGCTCTTTCTATAACCAAACACTGTTACCTGCAGGGAGTAACCCAAAGGGTACTCAAAGGAATAAAATCTGGCAGATGGATGTGTTCAACTTTACAGAATTTGGAAAATCAAAATATGTACACTACACCATTGACACTTTTTCAGGTTTTCAGTGAGTAACTGCCTTGATCTCAGAAAAGACCAACTCGGTAATCACACATTTATTAGTAGTCATGGCCATTATGGGTATACCTGCACAAATGAAGACAGATAATGATCCAGCATATGTATCTAAGACAATAAAACAGTTTTTTGCTTATTATAATATAAAGGACATGATCAAATCGAACTATTATGGATATGCTAAACAAATAGAAAGGGATGGAAAATAGCCCCAGGTGTAGATTGCATAATGCTTTATTAATCTTAAATTTTTCTTAATGCTAATGTGAAAGGAAGAACAGCAGCAGAAAGACATTGGGTAATAGAAAAAACTTCTGAATTAAATCAGCTGGTGTATTTCAAAGATGCGCTGACCTCACAATGGAAACCAGGAGATGTGCTATGTTGGGTAAGGGGTCTCACTCTTGTTTTACAGGAGAAGAAAAGATATGAATACCAACAAAATTAATAAAGATTCAGTTTGAAAAAGAGATACCTCATAAGAAAGAAAAATGACAGCTCATCCACAGAGGTGACAATTATATAGATAATAAGAAAACCCCATAAGGTTTGGGACAGGTTTCTGTTCTTGTCTTTGTAGGAAAATACTCATCTTCGAAGAGTTAAGAGACCTTGGACATCTAGAGGTCTGAGGATGAAAAGATAGCTATACAGAAAGAATCAACAAGCAAAGAGAAATCTGACTTTTGATGCTGTATTATCTGAATTGTAAAATTGATTACCTGAACATGTATCCATCTCTACTTAATAATAAGAGCTAGCTTTAGAGTTGGACAATGGCTATCCTTCTCTAAATCCAAGCATGTCATTAAAAGCAAAATTTAAAATTTCTATCTCATGTCAGCAGCCATCTGGATTAGGAAAGAAAGAATATAGATTTTAAGGAAATGTTTTACTTTTCTCCATGCCCATTTTGTTATTATATCTTTCATTTTCAACTATGAACAGTAGATTTTCTTTCAGTAATCTTTGAAGCTTCAAAGAAGATGTGGCCCATCAATAGCTCTACCTGGTTAATATGACATCATGATACTAATAGTGCTACTATGAGAGCTGTTTTTGGGTACAAGCTGCAGAAATGCTGCACCTTCTTACAATGTTCTGGTCAGAATTCCAAATAAGAACTTCAAAAAAACCCTATTGACTACTCAGAGACTATTTGCAATTACACAAAACAGCAATCTTGAAACTTAACCATCATTTTACTTTTACAGGATCCCATAGAAAAAACATCATCCCCATGACAGCAAGAAGCAATTCTAGAAGACAATGCCCCCTCTTCCAACAAAGTATGTCCTCACAGTTAGGGACACCATTTATGGGTTGACTATTACTTGTATATTGTTGGGTGTTGGAGTAGAAATTTGTAAGGCTAAAGATCTCAAAAAAAGAGTGAAAAATGAATGGGATAATAGAAAATTTAGTGTGAATTTATTACACTAATAATAATAATGACTAATAGAGTGAATACTTGTGAGCTATTATTTGTGGAAAATTTATATTGGTATAGATTTTTGTATATTGATACAAGTTCAAATAATATTTGTTATATTTAATATAATCTTATTTCTGTTTACAATATTTGTACTCCTATGTAAAGTTATTTTGTCATATTGAATGCATGCATGTTTCTATCTCTGTTTAAGACATTTTGTATATTGATGTAATTTTAGGATATATTTATCATATTGTATTATATATTTCTATCCATGATCAAGATATTTATACATTGATTACATTTTGAGGTTATTGTCCTCCTTTGCTGCACAGTTGTTTAAAGATTATTTAATATTCTGATATGAAGTCTTAATCATTAAGTTATATAGGTATTAAGTATTAGAGGTCAATAGTCATTCATGTTTGTTATACTTTTAGTCAGACTAATTAGGTTCTTTAGATACATAGAGATTGTATTCTTCATAGATAGGTAACCTTCAACCATGTCAAAGATCTGTAGAACACGGCATTTAAATAACTTAGGATTCTGTTGATGTGAGACACAATTGTTCCTGGCAGCACTGATCTGTTCCTGAGATAGTGTTGAGCACTCTCCACTTGGACACTCCACTTGGAGTTTTCTTTCTGGCACAACTGAACATTGGGCAAGAACCTGCCCATGCCTCAACCACTGACAACGTACACAGTGTTCAGACTGGACAAGCAGGATACAAGAAAAAAGACTGCCAAACCTTGTCAAGACAAGGTAAGATGGTTCTGAAAATGTTCCTGCCTCTAATAATGGTTTGTCAGTTACTCTAGGCCTTAGAGTTAGTTGCTCCAGCATTGCAAGTGAGAATTTGGATGATTACTCAAGCAGTCAGTTGTCTCTATCATCTACTGCACATTTTGGAAGCTGCTTGATTGTACTTTCTGCCTATTCAATATCATCTCCCTTCTCAGTCCTTTGATGGAGTGGAAGATTATATAGTCATAGTTATGATCCTCTTATGATCTAGCAGAGCCATTTCCAATACAGGACTTAGACTCCTTAAGATAAAATGTTTGTTAAAACAATAGGATATGTTCTTTGCTAATATTGTTTATGCTGGTTGAAATTATAACTTTGTACTTGATATCTGTTCCTAGTGTACAGAGTTCTGTATTGGGTTTGGAACTCTCTTATTTAAAAAAAAAGGGGAGGTGCTGTGGGAGCTCTTTTGGTCAGTAGTCTTTAAGACACCAGACCACTTGGGCATGGTCTCTTATACTATAAACACAGCTATAAAGCTTTCACTCACTCTCTTGCTTATGGCTCCAACTTCCAGCTGCTAGACTCTGTTCCTGTTCCCCATTTGTGCAGAGGACTATGATCTAGGACAGTTATTTGTGAGTCTCCCCTAAATAAACAACCCTTTATTATATGTAATTCTGAACCACTGTGGGATTATTTTATATCTTCTGCCATCATTGAGTTAATAAGAATCCTGAGCTATTAGGCCAAACAGTTTATGATTAATGTAGGCCTTTGTGTGTTTCTTTAGGACTGAACAACTGGGGGGCCTGGTGGAACAGCAACTGCAGTCAACATATGGTGCTGCCATAGACAGCTGCATCCAAATAAAGCCTGAGAGAGCTTGGGAAGTAATTCTAGACAAAAAAAGAATAAAATTAAGAACAGCTTATTGATAGCAGCACTTTCTCGGGTGGGCTCTGCTTGCTAGAAACAAGCGCATCTCATTTAAGAGAGGCTTCCTGACTCAGCTTTAGCCATGAAAACTGGCAGCTCTTTTAAGAGGCCCTTCCACTAAACTCTTAAATGGTGTTTATGAATAGCCAAAAGCATGCTTCTTAGTAAAATGCCATAGAAGTGTGGCAATAAACTTGGCTCCGTCATGAGGCTAGACTCTCAGAAAGTTAAGGAATGGGATTGATCCTGCTATCAATGCACCGGCTTTAATTCTAGCCATACTGCTTAGCAAATTAATGATTTACGTGGTCAGAAAAGATAGATATACAGTAAAGATAGATTCAAAGATGAAGAAAACCTCTAAACAATTTACAGTGTGTTTAAAAATATATGTAGGCTTGGGAAAGAAAAGAAAAGGATAAAGTCCTTAAAACAAAAAAAAAAGAAAGAGAGTAGTTGGGTATGGTGGCACACACCTTTAATCCCAACACTTGAAAGACAGAGGCAGGTGGATCCAAGGACAACCTGGTCTACAGTGTGAGTACCAGGACAGCCAAAGATGCACAAGGAAACCTAGTCTCAAAAAGCCAAAAATTAAAAGTAAAAATAAAAGAATTAGATTTAAAATAATGCCACATAAAGATGGAAAACACATAGAAAATCTGGCTACTGTATGTTATTACGTTATCTTTGAATTGTATGAATAGTGAGGAAGGAGCAACAGCTGCTAAAAGACATTTGATTATAAATGTTGCTGGATTAATCCAACATACATATTTTAAAAATGTTTTGACTTCAAAATTTTAATCAAAAGATATGTTACTTTGGAAAAGAGGTTTTGTTTTTGTTTCCACAGAAAATGAGAGGCTTTGGATTCATTCTGGGCTAAGAAAAATCAGGTTTGATAAAGAAAGACCAGCTGAGAAATCTCCAATGGGAGTGGATGGCTCAGATGATCCAGAATTTCAGAATACCTCTGTTGGAGTTTCCTCTGAGTTTTACATCCAGAACACTTTCAAGACTGTTAGCTGAGATAATCAAGCCTCACAGAATTTTTCAGTCAGGACTTGACCATAATTCTATATTTTCTTTAAGTCCCTGTAAGATTATCATCATCCCAAATTAGCAGGAAGTAGCCAGGAAAACTATGCCCACATTCCCAAAAAATGGATTATGGATGTTTTTCTTTTTTTAGAGTGTTGGTTATAAGTTGTGTGGATAATGGTCAGGAAGAAAGGTAAACAATTGAGATTTGATTCAGAGTTCTTGTTTTGAAAAAAAGGGGGAGGAGTGCTGGGGGGGCAATGGTTTTACCCTGTAAATATTTGTTTCTTGTACTTGTTTAATAAAATGCTTATTGTCCAGTAGCCAGGCAGGAAGTATGGGGGGTAACCAGGCAACAAGTAGAGGTGGGGAAATGAGAACAGGAGAATTATGAGAAGAGGAAAGATTCAGTCTGCAGCAGTCACCCAGACACAGAGGAAGCAAGAGGAGAATGCCTTGCTGAAAAATGTAGCAAGCCATGTGGCTAACACATGCAAGAATTATGGGTTAATATTAATTTATAAGAGTTAATAAGAAGCTTGAACTAATAGGCCAACCAGTTTATGATTAATGTGTGTTTCTTTGGGAATGAATGGCTGTGGGACCAGGTAGGACAGAAACCTCAGTCAACACAAATACCCCATCTAGAAAACCAGTAAATAGAATACTATCACTTTCTCAATAATTCACAATGGTATTTGCTAATAACACACAAACCCTTGAAGAACACTTCAAACTTTATCCAAGCAATAGCAAAATGCCATTCTTGTTCACCCAAAGTCCATTTTAAGTAAAACTCATGACTTTTTTCTTCCTACAATATGGGATAAAACTGGAATTTGAACAAAAAGATAATAAAGATTCAAGCATATATTTGCTTAGTGCTTACTAAATATTTAATGCTTATGGAGCACTGTATCTGTCCTAGAATGTATATTTTAAATAAACACAAGTTATTTCTGTTTAATTATGTGCAAAGGGAAGCAGAATTTGTTACTCTTAAGTCCATCACCCTAACATAAGGATTATTTTCAGCTAGAGTCAAATCAGAATAAAATAGCAAAAGGAAAAAATAAACCCCCTTTTCTCCCTGTATGCTAAAAGCAGACACACTTTCTTTGGGATACCCTAGTGGGTTCTGTACTTGCATCAACAGCATCCTGTCACATGATCTGCTCTGGAGCTTTTCCCCAGAGAGGACAGACAGGAGTCATGCAGGCCTTAACAGCTGGCATCACCTAATATTATACCCCACAGATTTGCATGCCAAACCCCCAAGTCCTCTTTCTTTGTCCTGAAACATTCTACGTGATTCTTTCTGCATTCTGTGCTAGAAGCTATTTCTATGAAGAGGCTAGCCACCTGTCTAATTACTCACCACTGAACTCTCACACATATAAGCAGGGTACACAGGTTAGCCAACTCCAGTCTTACTCTCCATCTTGTATTTTACCATTGTGATTTTTCAAGGCCCCAGCCAATGAGCCTAAAACACCACAAGAAAATTGTTTTTTTTTCTTTCCTACACATGTTGATTCAATATCTTCGCTGTTTAATGAAAAGGGTAATGTTTAGCATAAGATTCAGTCAAAAAGAAAAGCAATTAAAATGTTTGGCTAATGGACTTGGACACTGTAGTTGTGTGAAACTCAGAACATGTTTCCAACAGCAATGAAAGCTTCATAAAACAGTGTGAACTTCCAGAGGGAGAAAGTAGATATTTCAAAGAAATGATTCACAAGAGGTGTGATAATAATATGAGCTACTATTTGTTGAGGGCCTATGCTGTGCCAAGATATTTTCATAGACTATTCATTTAATTCTAGGAACAACTTTAAGATTGGTTTATTTTTGACTATATTTATAGTTAATACAAATGACTCTTACAAATGTTAGTATTGTTTATGATTACTCAAAAATCAATAGAACTGAATTTGGTGCCTCACTATTTTGATCTGAAAACCTTTCTCCCATGAGCTCAGGTCAGTTGTCTTTGTGGGGTTTCCCACTGGGATCTTTACCACCACCAACACCCCCCAACCAGCCTTGCTCATACAATCCTTCCTCTCTCTCCTTGACTAGACTCCTGAGCTCTAGACTATAGCTGTGAAGACAGCATCTGACCAAATTGGGCTCTCTACACGTGAATGACAGTTCTATAGCCTGGACTATAGCTGTGAAGACAGCATCTGACCAAATTAGGCTCTCTACACGTGAATGACAGTTCTATAGCCTGGACTATTTGTGCAGGATCTAGCACATGAGCTGGGTTTTTGGAACCCATTCCCCAGGGTGGGGTGCCTTGTCCTGCCTCAACTTAATGTAACAAGTTTTGTTTAATCCCCATGAGAGGCCTTACTCTTTGGAAGGAGTGGATAAGGGGTAGGGTGTGGGTGAGGTGGGAAGGAAGCAGAAAGAAGAGAGGGAGGAGAAACTGTAGTTGGTATGTAAAGTGAAGAAAAAATTAAAATTAAAAAATAAATAAGCCTTTCTCATAATTATGTATAAAATAGCAGTTCTAGAACACAGTACAAAATTTAAAGATAAATATTCTACAAACACCCAAATCAGTATTTCTCTCTCTCGCTCATATATATATATATATCCATATATGTGCATACAAGTATATATATGCGTATATATACACACATACATATGTATATATCTTTAATTTTCCTTAAGAAATTCGATCATCCAGGCAACCTGCATTTAGTGTATGAGGTACCTCTTAAAGAACCAGGTGCGGTGGCATGTTCAGAACTTAGAAGGTGGAGATAGCAAACCAGTAGATGCTAGAAGATAAACTGATTTAAAAATAAAAGCCTCACAGTAGGGTTTTTGGGGTCACTTATGTATACTATTATATTATCTGCAAATAACAAAAGTTTGACTTCTTTCTTTCCAGTTTGAATCTCCTTGTTCTTTTTTTGTTGCTTTATTGCTCTAGCCAGAACCTCAATAACTGTGTTGAACAGATATGGAGAGAATGAACAGCCTTGTCTTGTTCCTGATTTTAGGAGAAGCACTTTGAATTTCTCTCTATCTAATTTTATGTTGACTATCGTCTTGCTGTATATTGCTATTTCTATGTTTAGATATGTTCCTTTTATCCCTGATCTTTCCTTGACCATTATCATAAAGGGGTGTTGGATTTTGTCAAATGCTTTTTCAGCATCTAATGAGATAATTATATGTTTTTTTTTTCTTTCAGTTTACTTATACGGTGGATTAAATTGATAGACTTTTGCATATTGAACCATCCCTGCATCTCTGGGAAGAAGCTGACTTGATCATGGTAGATGATCTTTTTTAATGTGTTCTTGGATTTGGTTTGCCAGTATTTTATTGAGTACTTTTGCATCTATGTTCATAATTGAGATTGTTCTAACAAGGTGAGCCCTAAGAAAAACATACCTGGTAAGGGGAAATAGACAAGATCACCTGATAAAATTGGGAGCAATGGGGTGGGGGAGTAGGAAGGACAGAAGGGGAAGACAAGGGGAGGAAGGGAGGGGGCAGGAGAACTTGAGGGAACTGGATAGTTGAGATGGATGAAGAACAAAGATGAGAGCAAGGAAAGAGATATTTTGAGTGAGGGAGCCATTTGGGCACTAGCAAGAAACCTGGCACTAGAGAAATTCTCAGGAATTCAAAGATGACACCAGCTAAGACCCAAAACAATCGAGGAGAGGATGCTGGAACTGGCCTGGCCCTGTAGTCAGACTGATGAATACTTTAAATATCACCACAGAACTTTCATCCAGCAACTGATGGAAACATAGGCAGAGACTGGCATTGGAGCACTAGACTGAGTTCCCAAACACCAGTTGAAGTGTAGGAGGAGTGAGAATATGAACAAAGAGGTCAAGACCATGATGGGGACACCCACTGAAACAGTCTACCTGAGCTAACTCCAGTCAGACTGGAAAGGAACAAGCATAGGACCAAACTAGGACCTCTGAATGTGGTGACAGTTGCATGGCTGGGGCAGAAGGGGAGGAGGAGAGGTAGTGGGAACTGGGATTGTTTTATAAAATGAAAAATAATTGATTTTTTATAAACAAATAAATTTAAAAGAAAAAAAGCCTTACAGCTTTTGACTACAGGATTCAAGGTGGGCAACACAATGAGTTGGAAGTATTTAGAGTGAATCACTTTACTGAATCTATTCAACTCCCTTGTTTTACTCGGGAATGCAGAAAACAGTCTCACTTTTATTTATTAAGGTCATTGTGTTTATAGAAGTTCATAAAATATTATTATGAAAGATATTCATTTAGTGATGTATGTATTTGTAGTAAGACACGTGAACATACGCAAATATAAAATGCTCAAGTATTCCAGATCTAAATGTAGTAAGAGGAGCAGGCCTGCTTTTCGTCCCGGCCATCCAGCTCCGTGTGCCTGGCTAGCTTATACCCTAAATAATTACACGGAAATTGTATTAATTAAATTACTGCCTGGCCCATTAGTTCTAACCTCTTATTGGCTAACTCTCACATCTTGATTCAACACATTTTTAATAATCTGTGTGTCACCACAAGGTTGTGGCTTACCGGGAAAGATCCTAGCCAGTGTCTGTCTCAGGGAGGAGAACCATGGCATCTGCCACACTTCCCTTCTTCCCAGCATTCCGTTCTGTCTACTCTGCCTACCTGATCTCTGCCCTATCAAATGGCCAAGGCAGTTTTTTTATTCACCAATGAAAGCAACACATAGAAAGACGGACCTCCTACACCATCTAAAATTTAAAGAAATTATCAATTATATAATCATATCAAACTTTGATATAAAGCTAAGTTTGTTTCCCAAATTCTAACATAACTGAATGCAAATGGATTTCAGTTGCTAGTTAAGAATACAAAGATTTCTATTATTTGCAAAATAAGAAACCTTTAAAGCTTGTAAACCTTTATTTTCTGAACAAATAACTTATATTTACTCTCAGGTTCTAAATATTTTCAAGTCTCATCAACTGGGAGAATATTTCTATCCAAGCACGTTTTTATGATCTTTCTATAAATAATTAACAAAACACAAATAAGCTAACAAAATAAAAATTCTATATAGAGGGAGACAACATTATGAGGTAAGCTGATATTTAAAAGTAATTCAGTTGAAGGTATTCTAATATATATGCAAACATAATAAGCTAAGTAAATATAGAACACAATTAAATTTTGTCTAAATCTACATCCCCAGAGTAGAGGTTTTATAACATTTGCTTAATCATATACATGATAACACATTGTTAATGCACCTAAAACTTAAAAGAACAGTGTATTACTTGGGGACATAAAAATATTTTAATTAATTAAATAATTGGTAGAAATTTTTCCTAGGAATTAGATACTTAATAATTATACACTAAATTTGTTTAAATTCCCTATAATTATGGTATTCAATTATACGCCTACACGATTATCAATTTTTCTTTTTTTATGTCTCTCTGGGGTAAATGTAATTTTGTTCAACCAATAAGCCTTATTTGAATACAAAAAAGCTAATAATATAGAAATAAAAATAGAACCAAATTTGCTTCTATATTCCTTTAATTGCAGGACTCAGAAGGTAGAGGCAGGTGAATTTCTGAGTTCAAGGACAGGCCCAGCTGTACAGCAAGTTCTAGAACAGTCAATGCCACATTATTAGTGCCTGTATTAAATGTACGTGTCCCCCGAAAGCCACCAGACAGATTAATCCCATGTGAGCATTGGACCTGAAACCCAACACTAAAAAATAAATGAATAAATATGATGCAGAACAAGGAAAAGATATTAATAGAACAGTGAACTAATACAACCTTTTTATTATCTGTATGATGTCTGAAGTATTCATATACCTATTTAAGGAAAGTTGAGTATCTTCCTAAAGATTTTTAAACTAACAGTAACTCAAAGTCTTAATGTGTTCACTGTTTTTGTGTTATTGCTTCTTCTAAAAAAAAACTTTTACTTTGAGACTTACTTGCATCCAAAAGCAATTATTTTTCCAAAGAATAACAACCATTTCTTGGAACTCTGTACATATTTCTCACAGGGGAATATTTTGTGCACATCTTTTCTGAATTTTGGTAGTGACAGTGTAGCAAATGCCCTACAAATGTAAATGGAATTGACAGCTGAGTATCAGCACTTCAATCCTATCGCTCAATATATCCGCGCAAATTCACCCCTCCTCATTGCAAAATTATATTAAAGAATATTTTGGATATTTAATATTCTCTAGCTCCTGCAAACAATACTTTGTTTACAGAAGCAATATCTTTTTAATGTTAAAGAGCAAAATGTGTGGTAATATCTAGCTACAGCATTAATGAAGACTAACACTCATCAAGAGAAAATTTATTTCAACATTTCTCTTGAAGTCAAACTGAAATTATTAGTTTGCAGTCATTATGTCTTTGATATTTTCTAATTTTATTAAGTACATTTCTTAACCAAATGAAACAAGGCTCACATAAAGGCTCTTGAAGGTAATTGAATGCAATAGAAGCTAAATTTTTAAAACTACTTTTGCTTGTTTAATTTCATTTGTGGCAATTAAAAAATTTGTCTTCAAATAAAAATTACCGTAATTAGAAAAGGTTCAATTCACAGACTGAAATGAAAATATCAACATAAAAGATAAGGGTATGTGAAAGAAACTTAAAGGTTTGTGAAATTTTAATGTTTGGGGAATACTTACCTAAAACAAAGACAGCTAATTTAAAGATATTCTTGTGCCAACTACTAAACTATTATTAATTTTTATTCGGCTAGATTTCTATAATTGGTATTTAAATTAATATTTGCTTTGGGACTTTCGGAATCAAGATACGGGGAAAAACCCTCTGAGTACGGGATGCTTATTAAGTGAGACTGGTCTACAGCATCCCCTAATCCCATCAACTGATCCTTACATGATCTTATTTAAATGGTAGCTGTATTATATCATCAATCATACATTTGAAAATAAAGTCAATAAACAATAGTCGTCCCATATTAATGATGTCAAATCAATAAAAATGAAATATGTAAAATTATATCAAGCCAAAACTTGAAGAAAAGTAAATTAATGCAGTGTAAATATGCAAAATATTTCAATCTTTATTACTAAGCATAATGTAAATTATTAATTAATAGTTTTTTTCTATTTTGATTTCTATTACTGCAATAAATACCTTGACCAAAAGCTGTTGCAAGGAACCACTTGTTTGTTCCCAGCCACTTAGCCCAAAATAGCAACACAAAAATTATATTAATTAAAAGGCTACTTGGCCCATTAGCTCTAGCTTTTTATTGGCTAATTTTTATATTAATTTAACCCATTTTTATTAATTTGTATATCACCACGTGGCAGAGGAACCATGGCTTCTCATTGATTCTGCCCTTCTTTCTGCAAGCATTCAGTCCAGGCCTCCCTGCCTACCTAAGTTCTGCCCTATCAACAGGCCAAGGCAGTTTCTTTATTCATTAATGGTAATTACAACACAGAGGGGACTCTCATATAAAACAAAAAAACAACCTGGAGTGTAAAGGGTTTATTCGTATTACACTTCCAGATTACAATTCATGGCAGGGGCTCAGGTAGAAACTGAAGCAGAATCACAAGGGACAGTTCTCTTATTTGCTTCTTGGCTCCTACTTAGCTAGAATTCATATATAGGCAGAGTTCGCCTTTCTGCAGTTTGGTGGTTGTCATGCTATGGCGTTCCCTTCCGTATTCAGGTACTCCCTCCCAGTCCTGTTCCTGAACCAATGTCAAATTTGACAGTTGAAGCTATGAAAAGAAAACTAATCTTATTAATTGTTTGGATAAATGTGTAACTCTAGAATTTGAATTTTCAAAAATTGAGAGTTGAGATAAAGGCTGAATGGGAAAAAAACAAAACAAAACAAACAAACAAAAAATGAAAAGCAAAAAAAAAAAACCCTCACAAACCTAAGCAACTTATTGAACAAGCATAAAAAGCTGACTTCAGATCCCCACACTGATGTAAAAGCTAGGGATGGTAGCAATTAGTGGGCAAGATACACATTACATCTTTCCAATTTCTTGGCATCTTACTTGAAGAATTAAAAATATATATTCACAGAGTTGGGAGAGAAGCAAGACATCTTTATTCAGAACAGAGAAATATCACAGGTTATAGAGATATACACTGCAAAGATCTATAGAAAGGTATTCTTTTCCTACTAAGATTTTTATCATCTAAAAATACATCTGATTTTAAACTTATCTGTCTCAATTAGGCATAGGCTTAAGATTATATAGAGAGGATTCTATTAAGAAGTTACCAGAGGACACTTTTTTGAGTGTGCACTCAAAACCAGTTCAGTCCTGTTTAGCTCTAGCAGTCTACATACTCATATACTTCAGGAATATTCATATACTTGAATAGGAACAGTATAAATTTGATTGTTACCAGGCATTGGGAAAGTTGCATTATTGTTCAGATATGAGATTATCTGTAGTGATGTCGGTGGTGTGGCTGGGAGGTTCTAAAGTTGCTGGATCCAGTGTTTGGAGGGGATATGTGAGCATAGTGTGTGGAGATAAAGGAACTAAGCTGACAAAAAAAGATTATAAAAGTGGTGGTACTCTTTTAGGCATATACCTAAAGGATGCTCAATCGTACCACAAGGATATGTGCTCAACTATGTTCATAGCAGCATTGTTTGTCATAGCCAGAACCTGGAAACAACCTAAATGCCTCCAACTGAAGAATGGATAAGGAAAATGTAGTACATTTACACAATGGAGTACTGCACAGTAGAAAAAAACAGTGACATCTTTAAATTTGCATAAAAATGGATGGACCTAGAAAGCATCATATTGAGTGAGGTAACCCAGACCCACAAAGACAAATATAACATGCATCCACTCATAAGTGGCTTTTAGACATAAAGCAAAGAAAAAACAGCCTACAGTTCACAATCCTAGAGAAGGAGGACCCTAAGAGAGACTTACATGGATCTAATCTACATGTGAAGTAGAAAAAGACAAGATCTCCTGAGTAAATTGGGAGCATGGGGACCTTGGGAGAGGGTAGAAGGGGGGGGGAGAAGAAGGGAGGAGAGTAAAGAAAAATATATAGCAACAATTTAAAAAAGGAGAGGTGTATTAATAACCCAGAATTCACATAGGATTACAATCGTTTACAGTTGTCTGCTTCATGGCTGTATGCTACCCTAACAATTGAAGTGGGCCATAGATATCTGAGTGGCCAGCCCTCCCAGCAGACACTATGAGCTTTAGGCTTTGTAATAGACCCAATTTCATAAAAATATGGTAAAGCAATAATTCAGAAAGACATCCTGTTGTCAACCTCTGTCCTCCATATGCATCAATAAAAGTAAATGAATTCAAATGCATACACGTGTATGCACACAAACACACACACACATGCACACACATTGAGTCCTTGGTGTTCCACAGTAGTAATCTTCATGGCACTGCACAAAGTCCTAGTGAAAGTAAAATGGTTTGAAAGCAGACAAACTTAGCTATTTCTTTGATTAAATGAGAAACAGAATAGAACAAAACCAAACAAATTTTAGCATCCCACAATAACACAAAGTACTTTAATAGGGAAATGGATATTCCAGGTCTCAAATTAGTGGGTCATAAGTTTGTGAAGGCAATTTGGGCAGTTGCTATTAGTCTGGATATAGCATAAAAAGAAAAAAAGTGTACCTTCTAGGGAATCTGTTATATTTTCAAAGTTAGCAAAGAATGCAAAATACACTTGAAGAAAATATTGATTTTCCAAGTGGAACTATTTAATAATATTCTGTAATGTATAACCTATAAAAGTTAAAGCAATGTTTTATATGTATATATATCATATATTTGTATATATGTAAAATAATAATTTATATGTGTGTAATGTATATGTATATACACATATATAAGTGATTATTAACTTAAGATAAAATGCAAATAGAAAATTCAATTTTACCAGTGAATAGTTTTATTACTTGGTGTCTCAAATAATTTCAAGCTATCTAAATCTGGGTATCATATAAATGTCATTAATCCAATAATATATATTTTGCATCTATAGTCCAGGATAAAAACATCTTTAACATTTTCAACTGAACCAGTGCTTCAGTGTTAATGGATTCGGAGTCTAGTAGCCAAAGTGGGCTCTTTGGAAATGAGGAACAAGAGAGGTGCTCAATTTTGTGTATGTTGGCTTCTGCAGCTGAGGAGTTCCTGGTCTGTTCTCTTGTACAGACAGTTCCCTAATGCTACAATATTTTGGTGGTTAGACATTTTTGTCTGTCTCAAGCAGCCTTCTGATGTTAACCTGACCTGTATTCTTCAATTCATCCATGACTGTTTGCCATGAACAGTAGAAGCACAGATTCAGATATCTCTTGCCTTGGGAGTTTATGGTGAGTTTAAGGGCTCTTCTTGTTTTTAAGTGCCTTGTGACACTAGCAATATTACTCTAATATTTGCACACACAAGTAGCAGTTAGAGCAAAGAGAGATTAGACTGTGTTTGCAAATTGGACTAGGCATGATTTGTGAATGTTGAATTTAGCGAACATAAGTAATTAAACTGATATGAAATGATATGAATTGAACAAATGCAGATTAAGTTATCTACACCAGGATTATAGTGGTTTAAAAATACAAAAGTCGATTCTATGGCAAAAGATCAATCTACATTTATTTTTTTTATTTTTTTATTTTTTTTTTTTTTTGGTTTTCTGAGACAGGGTTTCTCTATGTAACAGCCCTAGCTGTTCTGAAACTAGCTCTTGTAGACCAGGCTGGCCTCGAACTCACAGAGATTCACTTGCTTCTGCCTCCCAAGTGCTGGAATTAAAGGTGAGAACCAACATCATACTGCCAATCTACATTTTCATTCTTAATTTTACAAGATTGTAAAGTTTGTTAAAATTTTACTACTTATTTGCAACATAATTTGTGTTGATGCTTTAGTCTATAGATGGCATATTCTTTTCTTCTCATCTAGTGATCTTCACAATGTTTCAGTTATGAAAAACTTAAATTTCTTTCAGAGTGCTTTTCCTTTTCTTTTTTAAATTACATTTATTTAATATTTTATTTGTGTATGTGTTTATGTACACAAATATTCTCCAGCATACTTGTGAGGCCACAGGACAGCTTGAAGGAGTCAGTTTCCTATTTCCACAATGTGAATCAAGCACAGATTGTTAGATTTGACAGCCATTATCTTCACTCACCAGCCATCTCATTGGATCCTATATTATTTTGTATAACAATTTAGTTTTTATATTTTGCTCAATTTGCTATCCTGCTTTTGTGTAATTATTTTTCCTATTTCTAATTTACTGTCATTCTTAGCTCTATTTATAGTTTTGTCCAAGATAGATATTAATGTTTAGTAGAATATATTAGTATTATTTCTGCAATCTATTTTCAAATATGTGGTTTTTTCATTAATAACACAAGAAATCAGCCTTGTCTAGGTTCTGGCAAATGATGCCTGGTGTCTTCATGTCATAATGAATCATTAATGAATCAGTAGTTCAAACCTATAGGAAAGCTGTATTATACTCTTATGATTACAGCCCTACTACAACACACAAATAGCATTCCTATTGGTCGGAAGGGAAGAATAAAGAGATTCTATTCCAGTGAAGCAAAGACCTGCACAACTTATTCATTATTTAAGGTAAAATTCTTCCCAGGACTGTCAAAGACAAATGTTTCATAAAAAGCTTCACATAGTATAAAACAAGGGAAATGCAAGCTTCTGTTACTTGAGGTACAAATTTGAATGGTTTACCTCTGTGTCACTATGTACTTCACAGGAAAAATTCAAGTTAGCTAACAAATTAGTCATTTTTCTACTGCTTAGATGCAACACTATGACCAAGGCAACTTATAGAAGAAAGACTTCATTTGGACTTATGTTTCCAGAGGGATTTGAAACAGAGGGATTTGATCACAGCAGAGTATTGGTTGTAGGCAGCTGATACGATATTACGAATAGCTGAGAGATCACATCTCAAAGTATAAACAGGAGGCAGAAAGACAGGAGGAAGGGAAGAAAGAGAGAACTGAGATTGTTCTTGATTTTTAAAGCTAAAAGCCTGCACCTAGTGAAATACTTTTCCCAGCAAGGTCACATTTCCAAATCTACCCAAACACCACCAACAACTGGAGATTAGTAGTCGTACATCTGAGCCTGCAACGCCTGGCTCCCTCCAGTCACCACAATTACTGCCATCATATTTATTTTATCATTCTGCATCTAATCCTTTAAACCCCGCCAGAGAGATTTTAAACTCAATGCAATGTAAACTGCATTCTACTGACATTATTAGAGTCTTGCTTCTTTCACATTTCATGACAAGAGCACTGTTTAATGTGAAGACTATAAACTATACATGATAGGGTTAAATTTCTTAAATTTCTCAGAGGTCTTTGTGAAAGAGAACTGATTCTGATTAAAAGAAGTCACCTCTGTGTCCATTAGGAACCTGTCTTTGTATTAATAAACAGAGTAACAATGAGGGCAAGAAACAAGCTTGAAATGTAGACAGGCTAATAGAAACTCACATTCCATCCAAATCAGGGTTTCAGATATCTGAGAATTGGAAACCCAAATCATGAACAAGATTTGTGAAGGTCCTTTTATCTCATTGCCATATTTGTGATTTCTATTGCAATATTCTGTGCCCACAGAAAAAGAAAGGATGCAAGAGTTTAAAATGAAATCTGGGAGTTACATATTAGAATGCTTGCATGTGTTCAATCCTCTATGTTGCCAAAACAAAACCCACAATACACACATACTTTCAAATGAGTCTTTTACTTTATACTGACAGAGAAAAATGCCTAGTAAACTCTCTCTCTTAATTCTTTTCCTTAAATCAAGTTTTAACACTTTTTGCAATGGAAATAAAGTTAAAATTAAAATAAGAAAACCTTGGATACTGATTAACAGCCCAGCAGTTAAGAGAATTTCTTGCTTTTTCAGAGGTCTTGGTTTCAGTTCCCAACATGCCTATGGTGGCTCACAAACACCTATATCTCCAGTTCAAGACAATCTGATATTCTTTTATGGAATCTCCAGGTGCCAAGGATGCAAATAATTCATAGACATACCGATTCAGGCAGAACACACATAATACACATAAAATAATAAAATAAAATAGAAAAACAAAAAATAAGAAAGTACCAAAAAGCACACAGAATAATGTAGAACATTTCCTTGCATGTTAATACTGCTATTTTAAATGTTCACCCCTAATGAATAAAGCTATTATTCTATTTTGGGTCACTGTGCAAGGCATTTCTTTTATTGAGTTTACTATAGGTAACTCAAATACAGTTGTATTCCAGAAAGTATTCCTAGTATGAATAACTTTTCACAAAGGCTGCACTCCTGGAGCTCCTGTTCAACTTACAGGCAGATCCATTGAAGAACAACTGTTCACTGTTTATACAAACTTAGTATGGATCTCATGAGTCTGGGAATTTCTGAGCTTCCTGGATATTGCGTGTTTTGCTTGTTTCCTGAGCCTTGTATATTTCATTTGCCAATTTCTCAATGGTCTATATCCAAAACATGAGATGTCTTTAGCATTAGGTTCTTGCCATCTAATCCTGGCATGCAATAACCTTTATGGTTTGTTGACCTCAGCATAGCCCTCATCCATAATGTTACAGAAAGGTATCCCACGCCTGGCAATGGGATTTTCACTCATCAATGTAATGACTTCTGGCAGTGTCTTCTATAAGATGCACACAGTGTTTGTAATAATCTTCCGGTTCCATTGACATAGTTTTCTTTATACTTTCTCAGATAGCTCTGAGGCTTTGCCCACTATTATCAAAGAAAATAGCATGGCACTGGAGCAGTAGCTGATAGCTACCTTGTGACTCACAGGAAGAGAGTCAGAGAGTTACTAGGCATTTTAACTTACCTCATTTAATGATCAAAACAAACCAATAAAATAGAAGTATTAGTATAAGCATTATGCAGGTAGAGAAATTTGTGATAGAAATTAATAAAAATGTTCAAAACCATGGGGCTATTTTTTGCCCCAAAGATTTTTTTAAAATTTATTAGTTTCAAAAGAAACCAAATAAAATATTACATGATAAAAAATCAGTTCCTTTAGCTAGTAACTAAATGGATAAATTACTACATACATTGCATTCATTGCTGTTAGAGAAAATGTGTCACTATATCTTACAGTATATCTTCATGTAAGTGGTAGTGGTTGGAACATGTGTCATGTATGTATTTGGAACCCCTTCAACTTAGTGTTTGACCTTTGAAACCTCAAGGAATATTAAGCAAAAGTGTTGGATGGATTATAAAACACAAAAGTTGGATAAAAAGTATGGAATCCTGTCTTCAGGGGATGACATTGCTGTTGCACTATTAAATCCACATCAGTACATGACTGAGCCCATTACCCTTCTGTCATGAAAAAGGAAAAACTCTTGGGCCTCATCCCTCCCTCAAGAAATATACACAATTAATTGTTAGTGGATGTGGGAGAGACTTTTTTTTAGTAGTAATTAACTGGTAAGGTGATAAGCTCCTGTAAGCAAACTATCAAAAATGATTCTGTAAACAAGTAAAGAACCTCATGAGGTCACAAAACAAACACACAAACATGCCAAAGTAGCAGGGTTCTAGTTTAGAAGAGAAAATGGGAAAGATACAATAGAAGCTAACAAGGGGCGGTATGTGAATAAGATTGAACTATGTCATGCATCTGTATGGAAAGGTCCCAATGAAACCCACTATTATATATAATTAATACATGGAAATAAAAACATCATAAAAAGAAAATATAAATATTTAAAGTCAGTTTATTTGAAGCAGGTATAAGATTATCAATCATACTACAGTTATGAAAGGGCAAATGAGAAATCAAATATATCTTACTTCAAGAATGTAACATGATTTATGGTATATTCATATGCAAACATCTTGGAAGATTTTCATAAGCATTTGGAAACTAGGCTGAAATTTATAATCAATGTATTCATGTAGACACTCTTTTAGTGGCTAGCAATCATTTCTCAAGCACTAGTTTAGTAGATGGAGATATACTGACAACTAAAAAACATAAAGTTCTATCTTCATCTACTTCAGTTTCTGCCTATCTACCTACATATCTACATATCTATTTATATACTTATTATCAATGAGATTCTCCTGTGTAACAGGATTCCAGGATCAGTACCATAGGCAACATTTATCATTAGACTTTTGCTTGTATTTAATTCCATCAGGAGAAAGGTGTCATGAAAATCTCATGATTAAATCCCAGTTAATCTGTGCCAAAGAAATAATATATGGGCATGCATTTTATGTTTGACAAGTTGTGGACTAAAATTATGAGTGATAAACATTAGTTCTTGAAGGTTCCCATATGGAGAAACTGAATGTCATCTTCAATCTACTGGGAAACAGAGATCTATCAAGGAAATAAAAGTCAGAAGACTCTTAAAGTCTAAAAGAATAAGAAAGCAATTGAAATTATGAAATAAAAGAAGGCTATGCCTCTGCATGAACAGAACTGCAGCAATGCTTCCTGTTCTGGAAGGAAAAGTGAGTCCAGCTTGCTAGTTTTAAACAAGCTGTCTCAGCCTCCTCAGAGACAGAAGCATTCATCACTAGATCAAACTTCCTCCTTAGAATTCCATTGCCAAATTGTGGCAGAGCCCTTCTTTTGGACTCCCAAATGATCATTATCTAGCAAAATCTTTCTTCCTCAAGGTCTGTACTTGAGCTCTCTCTTTCTGGTCAGCACCTAAATGTCTATATTTAACAATGGCAACACCTTCCAGTTTTAACTTCCAAACTTACACAGCTGTGTTTTCATGATATTACAATAATTCCTTTGCTTGTTTGCTGTGAGAGCACACTCTGCTCCTTCAGCCAATAGCCTTTACGATACCAGCCCACTTGGGCATGGTTTCTTTACTATTTAAGCCAATGTAAAACAAGTGTCCAGTCTCTTTTCTGGCTGTGGGATTCGGTTGCTGTTCCCCTTCCCAGCAGAGGATTGTGATCTGCGAGTCTACCCCTCAATAAATAACCCTCTACTATTCTCAATTCTGACCTAGTGTGGGATTTCTTTTAAGTGCCCTTCTTCATCTGGCCCTCACATGGTTGGTTTTAGAATCCCCGGCTCTGTATGTGTGTCCTCCGCCAGACTTGGAGCACACACCGCTCGGCTTGAGTCCTCCCTCAGCCTGCCTCAGCCATGGCCTGTGCTTGGAGCCAGCAGTTCAAATAGAATTCTAACGCCGCAGCTTTTCTTGCGACAGTTCTTCATATTTTCCCTTTACATGCCTTGGAGTGGTTTCAAGTTCCCACAAAACCCCACCATTTGCCTCCCACCAGTGCACACCACAAAAACTTAGGCAAGATACGGGCTTCCCCAGTCCTAAGCAGATGTTTCGCAGCTTCTAAAAATTTGTCTGCATTTGCTATTCCACTGCTCTAGAGACACCAGCAGAGCACACAGTCTGTGATTCATATTACATAACTGTTTTTAATCTGAGCGTATCTTTTAGTATTTCACTCTAAAATCAGATTCACACCAGCCATGTGACTGCAAGTGTGCACTAGGCCAAGCTGGGTGTGTTTTTTAGGTAACACCGACCGGCAGGTAACAGTATTGCACCTACTCCAGCTCAAAAATCAACCATAGGTAAGATATATAATTTGAAATGTAAATTATAAACTTATAATTTAAAAGGGCAATATGTTGGACAACCTAACTGTCCAGGGTTTCAATAGCCTCTTTACTTACACCATGTATGAGGTTTTACAAGACTCATATGATTTTCCTCCTACATCAATATTTTTGATTCTGGGGTTTAGTCTTGTCTTCAATATTTTTTTCTTAAAAATATGGTTTGATAATAGGGCTAAGAATGAGGCCCATTCAGAAATGGTACATTCTTACAGACTGTCACAAAGCTTCTCAAAAAAGAGGTTGGAACTCTGAAGAAGGACACAAACAATTTAACTAACAAAAGTCAGTCAAAAGAGGTACTTTTAGAAATAGTACAGACTGATAGTGATTTATTAAAAGGAAAAATCAGCTCTCTGGAGAAGGATACAACCAATTTGGTACATAAAATCTAGTCAATGACAGTGTGTGCTGAAAGATTATTTGAGAGAATTCATACTGATAAATGTATTAATCAAACTCTTGTCAAAGGGATATAACAGACTGACTGAGAGAATGTCTCTCCAGGAAGGTAATATGCATGCTATGAAGATTATGTCCAAGGTTGAGACATTATCTATTCAGGACAGACATCATATCTTGGAATATGAGGGCATTAGAACAGAACACTGGACAGGAGATCCAGACTTTACAAAAGGCAGTGGTAAATAGATTTGAAAAGATTAAGGAACTTATCAAACTTGATGACCAGGGACAAAAGGTATAAAGAAAAAATTTAGCCCATCAGTATGTAAAATCCTCTCCATGCTTTTCTGGTAATAACATCAGAAAGAATATCTGGCCCTAAGTATCCTAAGGTTGTCAGAAAATATTCATAGGAGCGCATAAGTATGGCTGACCTGAAGGAAATTAAACAACCAATTGTAGCTTATGGACTACATTTGTCCTTTGTTAGGGAATTGGTTAAAACATGGGCTTCCAGTAACAAAGCAACACCACACGACAGTTAATCATAGAAGTCCTAGAAAATGCATGATTAATCAGTTAATCATAGAAGTTTTAGAAATTTCAGAGCACCTCAGCAGATACTCTGGAGGTGCTATTTTAAACAAGAAGCTAAAATTTTAAAGCAACAGGAAAAGAACAGGACTTGAGATTTCCCTAGATCAAATTCTAGGTGAAGGACTTTACTCTGATCCTCAGGATCAATCTGATGAACACACCTTGTCTATGTAGCACAGCAGCTTTAAAGGCTTGGGACAGGATTCAGGAACTAAGAAAGAGAGTTGAATAATAGCTTAGGCTTATACAGGGTCTGAGAGAACCTTTTAGTGACTTCTTACATAAACTAACTAGGGCTGTGCAAATAGGGGTAACTGACCCAGAAATTAGAAGTATAATAATTGAAGTTTTGGTTTATGAGAATGCCATTTTAGAATGCAAAAGGATCCTTGGGCCTTTAAAGATCAGATCAGCACCCATGGATGAATGGGTCTTGCATACAATGAATGTCAAAACACTTGACTATGGTACTGAAGATTGGAAAGGAAAAGCAATTTCCAATGGTAAGAGAAGACATCAAAATACCAAATGTTTTAATTGTGGTAGAATGGGACATCTGAAAAAGGTTTGTTGGCAAGGAATTCCTAGGAGCAATGTCTCCTCTGGAAATGGCAGGAATAGGAGGACTAAGGCTTCAGATAGGTATAGGAGGTGTGGCAAAGGCCTACATTGGACCAATGAATGTAGGTTAATGAAAGATAGACAAGGCAAACTGATATTATCAGGAAACTCCTTGGGAAGCCTCTTGCAGGCCCCCATGAGGAATGTGATCCAGCCATTCCCAGGTACTGTGGAGAATGTGTCTCACCAGGAAAATTTTAAAAATCCAATGCCTACTGTAAAAAACAATACTGGTCTGAATGATGGAATAAATGTGGAAGATGAATCAAAAATTCCAGTAAGATATACGAGTATATATATACTCCTATATATAAATGCCAGGAAATTTATATACTGGCAGGCGTCTATAAATGATCAAAGACCAAAACTAAGAGTTTGTATAAATGGCATATTTTATTGACGGCTTACTAGACACGGGTGCAGATGTAAATATCATTACTCCAGAATCTTGGCATCTAAATTGGCCTCTTCAAGAGGTAGATGTTCAGTTCCTAGGAATTGGAACCCTATCTCAGGTAAAACAAATCATGAGATGGGTTGAATGCCTAGGGCCAGAAGGACAGAAAAGAAGGACATATGTAGCTAATATTGCAGTGAATTTGTGGGGTCATGACCTATTGCAGCAATGGAATACCCAGATTAACACTCTTGCAGTCCCAAAAGCTTATGTTTCTGGGAAAAATATTAGAAGATATTACAGATGACGGTCACCAGCCATTTAGGCCATACAAGAAAACAAAACAATTGGTAAACCTTCAGAAGTGCTAATGGCCCTGCCTATAAAATGGTTAACTGAGAAACCAGCATGGGTTAAATAGTAGAATTTAGCTGAAGAAAAGATGCAGGCTTTAGAACAGCTGGTACAAGAACAACTAGATGCTTGACATAATGAGGAATCTACAAGCCCTTGGAATTCTGTATTTATTGTTAAAATGAAATCTGGAAAATGGAGAATAGTGACATATCTTAGAATAATTAACAAGGTTATTCAACCTATGGGCCCTCTACAATCTAGAATTCCTCTGCCTTCTCTGTTACCAAAGGGATGGCCTCTCATGTTTATTGATAAGGATTGTTGCTTCACTATTTTTGTACAAGGAAAGGATAGAAAAAAATTGCATTCACAGTGCCTACTTATAATAAGTCTCAGCCTACAAGGAGGTATCAATGAAACATCTTCCCACTGGGAATGCTCAATAGTCTCACCCTGTGCCAATACTTTGTCAGCCAGTCGTTGGAAATAATATGTAAGCAATTTCCTAAGTTTATAATCTAATATTATATGGATGATATTTTGTTATCTGATTTTAATACAGATACTTTATAAAGGATATTTGAAGAAGTAAAGAAAGTTTTGCCTATAGGAGGATGACAAATTATTCCTGAAAATATTCAAAGAGGACATTATGTAACCTAGGTTGCAGAATAGGTTTATAGAAAATTAGAACACAAAATGCATAAATTAAGAAAGACTGATTGTGGACACTTAATGACTTTCAAAGATTATTGACTTTCAAAGATATCTCCAGTCTATGACCAGCTTTTGGGATAATACCTGACTTAATAGTTTTTCTGAATAAAACCTTAGATAGTAATAAGGAGTTAAATAGACCCAGAGAATTAACAGCTGAAGCAGAAAAGGAATTGACGATTGTTAAGCAGAAATTACAGAAGGCCCATATGGATAGGGTGAATCCAAATCTTAACTGTATTTTAGTCATATTGTCTTCCAGAATTTCTTCTACAGGCATTTTGATGCAGAGGAATGATATTATCTTATAATGGATCTTAACCACATGAACCAAGTAAAAAATTAAAAACTTTATGTGAAAAAGGTCTCTGAATCAATTATAAAAGGTAAATTGAGACTTTGTCAATTAGCAGGTATAGAACCAGCAGAGATTATAGTGCCTTTTACTGCTTATGAAAAAAAATGGGGAGAAATTAATATCAATTATCCCAAAAGCAATAGACTTAACCTTATATAGAGAACTTTTTGGAATCTTCCCTGAATCTATGTTTTGTATCAATAACTGGATCCTGTACATTTTATACAAATAAATCAGGGAAGGCAAGTTGCAAATCAGAAGAATTAAGTAAGGTGGAACAAAGCTGGTGTAGCAGTTCCTTCTGTTTGTTTATTGCTTTCATTGGTTAATCAATAAAGAAACTGTCTCAGCCTTTTGATAGGGAAGAACTTAGGTAGAACATGGAAAACTGAATGCTAGGAGGAAGAAAAGCAGAGTCAAGGAGAAACCATAGATCCTCCATCTGAGATGAATGCTGGTTAGAATTTTACCTGGTAAGCCACTGCCACATGGCAATATACAGATTAATAGAAATGGGTTAAATCAAGATATGAGAGTTAGCCAATAAGAGGCTAGAGATAATGAGCCAAGCAGCAATTTAATTAATACAATTTCTGTGTGATTATTTCGGAGGTAAGCTAGCTCGGTGGCCAGGATGAACAAGCAGCTCTCCTTGCAAAAACTGGCACACAATGTGAGGCTATTGAGCATTTTGTGTGGGAGGACAGTCCATTGATATCTCCTAGAAGGCTGAGAATTATTATAAATAGGCATAGTGAAGAAACAATCTTTCAAATCAATAACTGAAATCTGGCAAAATAGGCAGAACTGTCTGAAATTTCCTAGTTCATGGGAAAGTCTGCTGGATACTATGGGCCTGGAGGCTGAAGACAGATGTCCCAGAAATGTACAGAAGAACTTTGGGTGACTGTCCAGATAGCGAGATGTCTCTGTCAATTCTAGAGTTTTGGAAGTTGCTTACAATGCACTTCCAGTTTACATAGGTAATATTATATCCTTCTGGAGTCTTTGACAGAGTTGAAGAATTTATATTTATAGTTATAGTATTCTTAGTTATAATAAAAGATAAAGTAAATATGAATATTGTAACTGTAATTCTTGCTAGATACCTATTTTGTTATATGTAATTTTACTATGTTAAAGTTAAAGCCTTTCTTTTTGTTTAAACAGAAAAGGGGAATGGTGTAGGAGTCCTTCTGTTTGTGTGTTGCTTTCATTGGTTAATGAATAAAGAAACTGCCTTGTTCTTTTGATAGCACAAAACATAGGTAGGCATGTAAAACGGAACTGAATTCTTGGAGGAAGAAAAGCAGAGGCAGGGAGAAGACATGGATCCTACACTGATTAGAATATTACCTGGTAAGCCACTGCCATGTGGCAATATACAGATTAGTAGAAATGGGTTAAATCAAGATGTGAGTGTTAGACAATAAGAGGCTAGAGATAATGGGCCAAGCAGTGATTTAATTAACACAATTTCTGTGTGGTTATTTAGGAGCTAAGCTAGATGGGTGGCCAGGACTAACAAACAGTTCTTCTTGCAACACAAAGCCATTATAATTCTGTCCAGAAGTGAAAATTATATTCTATTCTTATGGTACTAAGGGATTTTAAATAACCTCTCAATATAGTTATTCATAATAAGCAGAAAGATATGTCTTGAATATTGAAACCACTGAAATTTTGCCAGATGATATAGAATTGACTTCATTATTCAACCTGGTGGAAGACATAATCAGGACTAGGCTTTGTCCTATATACATAACACACATCAAATCCAATACAGGTCTGCCATGTCTTTAGCACAAGATAATGCAGAAATTGATCAATTATTGATTGGAGGCAAGTTGCAGGACTCAGAATTTCATAAAAAATATCATGTCAATAGCAAAGTTTAAAGAGAGAGTTTTCTATTACATGACAACAAGCTAAGGACATTATAAAGAGATGTCCTATTTGCTCTTTCTGTAACCAAACACTGTTGCCTGCAGGGACTAACCCAAAGGGTACTCAAAGGAATGAGATTTGGCAGATGAATGTGTTCCACTTTATAGAATTTGGTAAATTAATATATGTATACCACACCGTAGACATGTACTCAGGTTTTCAATGGGCAATTGTTTTAAGCACAGAAAAGGCTGATTTAGTAATCACACATTTATTATAAGTTATGGCCATCATGGGCATTCTTTCACAAATAAAGACAGACAATGGTCCAGAATATGTATCTAAAAAAATGAAACTTCTTTTTCCTATTACAATATAAATCCTACAGGTCAGGCTGTTATAGAAAGGTCAAATCATACTATAAAAGACATGCTGAACAAACAGAAAGTGATGGAAAATACCTCCAGAAATAGATTGCATAATGCTTTATTATCCTTGAATTTTCTTAATGCTAATGAGAAAGAAACAACAAGAGCAGAGAGGCTTTGGATAATGGAAAAAACTTCTGAATTAAATCAACCAGTGTATTTTAAGGATGTGTTGATGTCACAATAGAAACCAGGAGATGTGCTACATTCAGGAAAGGGTTTTGCTCTTGTTTCCACAGGAGAAGAAACACTATGGATACCATCAAAATTAATAAAGATTTGGTTTGGAAAATATAAACCTCTTGAGAAATAGAAATGATAGCTCATCCATAGGGTTGACAATCATACAGGTGGTAAGAAAGCCTCATAAAAGTTGGGGCAGGATTCTTTTCTTGTCCTTACAGAAAAAACACATCTTCAAAAATTCAAGAGACCCTGAATGTTTGGATACTGACAGAAGTAAAAATAACTATCCAATAAGGATCATTAAGAAAATGGAATATGACTTGTAAGGACAGGTGATTAAAATAATGTTTAAGTATATTTAAATATATATGTACAAATATATGTTTGTGTGTCTTTATGAATATATATTTTTATGAATATATAGAGCTGGTTTTGGAGTTGGACAATGGCTCTGTATTTCCCTAAATCCAAGCATCCTTTTAAAAGGAACATCCAGAGTTTCTGTCTCATATCAGGAGCCATCTGGTATGAGACAGAAGGAAGATTTTAGGGAAAATTTCACTTTCTCCATGTCTATTGTGTCTATATCATAATCTTCATTGAATGTATGTTTATATGAATGATGTTTTAGGTTTCCATGATGAACAAAAGATTTCCCTACAGATCCTTTTCCTGCAGTAATCTTTGAAGTTTGCAGGAAGAAGATGGTGTCCCACCACAACAACTCTGCCTGGTTGAGATGAAATTGTGATGTTGATAGCACTACTATAAGACTGCTTTTTTGGGGGTACCAGCTCCTGAAATTGTGCACCTTCTCATGATGTTCTAGCCAGAACTCCAAATAAGAATTTTTGAAAAAAAACTCTATTGACTGCCCTATCCCAAAAATGTTTGTCCTCAGGGTTGGAAACGAGTTTAGGGGTTGTTGATTATTATTTGTTTCAGGTAGAGAGTTAGGGTGGAAACTATGTTTGTTCTAAAAAAACAGGTAATAATAGTGGGTAATAGAGTTAATACTTGTAAGCTATTATTTATGGATAATTTACATTGGTATAGTTTTAGTATATTGATACAAGTTCAAATTATATTTGTTATTTCTGTTTACAATATTTGTACACCTATGCAAAGTTATTCTGTCAGATTGTATATATGCATGCTTCTACCTCTGTTTAGGATATTTTGTATATTAATACAACTTTTAGCATACATATTCATATTGCATTATATATTACTCCTACCTCTGATCAAGATACTTATACATTATTTACATTTTGAGGTTATTGTCCACATTTGTTGCATATTTTTTTACAGATTATTTAATATTCTGACATAAAATTTTAGTTTTTAATTAAACAGGTATTAAATATTATAGGTCAATAGTTGTTCATATTTGTTGTACATAATCAGACCAATTAGGTTCTTTAGATACATAAAGATTATATTCTGTCTAGATAGGAAATCTTCAACCACTTCAAGGATATATAGAACATGGGTGGCATTTAAATAACTTAGGGTTCTGCTGACAAGAGACATGATTGCTCCTGACAGCACCAATCTACTCCTGAGAGAATGTTGAGCACCAAAGACACTCCACTTGGAGTTTGTTTTCTACTTGGCACAATTGGTCTTTGGGCAAGGAACTGCCTATATCTCAACCACTGACAAAGTACATAGTATCTGGAAATGAACAAGCAGAACACAAGGAAAAAGACTGTCAAATCTTGCCAAGACAGGGCAAGTTCATTCTGAAAAGTTTCTTGCCTCTAAAAATGATCTATTAGTTATACTAGGCCTTAGTCAAAGTTGGTTGCTTCAATGTTGCTAATGAGATTATGGGTGATTGCTCAGGTAGCTAATTGTCTCTGTGATATATTGCTCACTTTGGAAGCTTCTTGATTGTACCTCCTGCCTGCTAAAGTAATATTATCTCCCTTGTCAGGCCTTAGAGGGGTTGAAGATTAGACTAATAGTTACTGTACTCTTATGATCTAGCCAAGCCATTTTCTATACGACTAACACTTCTTAGGATAGAATGTTTATTAAAACATTTAGCACATATTCCTTGCTTAATATTGTTTATGCTGATTGTAATTCTAATCTTATACTTCATATTTGTTTTTAGTATCTATAGTTTGTATTGGGTTTGGAACTCTCATATTTAAACAAAAAAGGAAGGTGCTGTGGGAGCACATTCTGCTCCTTCAACCAATAGCCTTTAAGATACCAGGCCACGTAGGTGTGATCTCTTATACTATTTATGACAATGTAAAGCATGTGTCTGGCCTCTTTGCTGGCTGTGGGATTTGGTTGTTGTTCCTTGTTTCAGCAGAGGATTGTGATCTATGTGTCTACCCCTAAATAAGTAACCCTCTATTATTCTCAATTATGAGCTATTGTGGGATTTCTTTTAAGCATCCTTCTTCACTTATTTAACACTAATAATTATAAAGGTTAATTCATATTAAATTGTCTCTATTATGAAAACATTAAGAGAGACCTACATGGATATAATCTACATGGGAATTAGAAAAGACAAGATCTCCTGAGTAAATTGCAAGAATGGGGATCATGGGAGAGGGTTGAAGGGGAAGGGAAGGGAGAAGAAGGGAAGGATGTAGATAAAAATGTATAGTTCAATAAAATCAATTAAAAAGAAAATGGTGTATATTTCCTGACTACATTGTAGTGAATCATACTATACTAAATAAATCATACTACGGAGCTCATTATCTGTGGAGTGGACATATGGACTGTGTCTTCAAAGGAATCTAGACAGTTAAATTAGCATTTATCTATGAATCTGTCTGTTCTTGTGTTCAGTTTCTTCTATCTTTGTGAATTTTAAGAGGGAAATAATTGGATGCAGACATTTTTGTTTGTTTGTTTTTGTTACTCAGACAACAGATTCCAGCTTTTATTTTTCAAAAAACATGCCCCCTTATCAACTTCATTAGTTAGCATTAAGGTTTGTTAGGTTTCAAAATGGATCAAAACCAACTCTATTTCAAATTCTACTGCATTAGCTATTTCCTGAAGCTGGGGCTCTATGAGAACTGAACAAGTAATTTGATGTGGAAAAGGGGAGGACAAAGAGCAGAAGGAAATTCACCAAAATCGCTCATGAACTATCTTAGTCACACGAGTGGGGATATGTATCTTAAAATTTCTTGTGTTGGCAATCTAGTCATATGAGTTAAAAAAAAACAAACGCAAAATGGTACATTGTCAAAAAAAATCACCTCTTCTCATGCCTCCTACAATAAACAACTTTATCTACTTTCCTATTCAACCATTTACTTTAATTTTTTTGTATTTTATTCCAGAAAATTTCCTCTGAAGTATCTTAAACTCTTTTCTCTTTTAATAGAAGGAACACACTGTACACATTATTCTTAATTTTGATTTTTCTATTTAATTATATAACTATGAAATCTTTCATAGAGCAGAGTGGTTTCATTTTCATAGTTGTATACTCTTTTACTGTGTTGATGGACTACAACTAATTTGTTTCCCTAATGATTACTTTTGGTGTATTTTCTGCTGTAGAAAAGAATATAATTAATTTCTTTGTGATAGAATTAATTTCTTTGGAATACATAGAAAGAGTTCTTATCTTTTAAAATATTTGCATAGCATTCCTTTGAGTGATACCATGATTTATTTATTTATTTATCCCCTTACTGATGGAGCAGTTTGCTTCTGCAATCATACTACTTATATTTTTCTAAGATGAAGGAATACTAATTTTTAAAAATGTACATGTGTCTCAATTAGGGTTTCTCTTGCTGTGAAGACCCCAAGACCATGGTAACACTTTTTTATTTCTTTCTCTTTTTCTTTCTTTTTTTAAATTTTTCCATTCAAAAATTTCCACTTCCTCCCCTCCTTCCATTCCCCTCCCACTACCCCACTCACCCTCCTTCTACCCCCAAGCCTTAAGAGAGGGCAGGGTATCCTGCCCTGTGGGAAGTCCAAGGCCCTCCCCCCTCCATCGAGCCTAGGAAGGTGTGCATCCAAATAGAATAGGTTCCCAAAAAGCCAGTACATGCAGTAGAAACAAGGTCCAGTGCCGTTATCAATGGCTTCTCAGTCAGCCCCCACATCCGCCACATTCAGAGAGTCCAGTTTGATCACATGCTCGTTCAGTACCGGTCCAGCTGGATTTGGTGAGCTCCCATTAGATCAGGCACAATGTCTCAGTGGGTGGACCAGCCCCTCGTGGTCCTTACTTCCTTGTTCATCTTCTCCCTCCTTCTGCTCTTCAACTGGACCTTCAGAGCTCAGTCCAGTGCTCCCATGTGTGTCTCTGTCTCTATCTCCATCCAATGCCAGATGAAGATTCTATGGTGATATTCAAGATAATCATCAGTGTGATTATGGGGCAAGGCCAGTTCAGGCACCCTCTTCTCTGCTGCCCAAGGACCTACCTGGGGACATCCCCATGGAGTCACAGAATCTTCTCTAGAGACAAGTCTTTTGCCAACCCTAAAATGGCTCCCTTAATGTAGATATCTTCTTCCCTGGTCTTATATCCACCCTTCCTCCATCTCAACACTCCCACTCCACCAAGCTCTCTCCAATCCTTCCCTTCCACCTTCTCTTTCCCCCCTCTCCCTTTCCCCTAACCACACCCCTACCCCTACACCCACCCCCTTGCTCCCAACTATTGCCCAGTGATCTTGTCTGGGAAGTAGACATTTTAAACATATTCTGTAATAGTCATTGGCATGAACTCATAATGATAGCAATGCTTATGTAGTTGTTACATAAATAACTGATGTAAAATTTATCAGTCTCCTAAACATTGTTTCTTCTGGAATATCTTATTAGACTTTATTTTAAAAAGAAGGGTTTGAAAAGTCTTAGTGCAAATTCAAATATCTTTCATGAGGTGTTCAAATGATATATAAAATTGCCACATGCTCCATAACTTAGAAAAACTATCACAAAGATACCCTAATGGAAGTACTACTCACATAGTTTTAAACATACTTCTAGGATTTTGGGATAACTACAAATTCAACCATATCTATGATTGTTTTATTTCAGTAAAAGGATATTTTTAAATGTATTTAATTAGAAAGTTCTTTGTTAAAACTCTTTTTATATGTGCCAGACTAAACAAAATAGAGTGCTATCTAAATAAATTCATATCATGAGTGATGTTTTTATATTTATATGGGTTTTCATTTCTTTCTGATGTCTCTTTCTTTCTCCCTGTCTTTCATTGATTCTCCTTCTCTCTTCTCTATCTGTCTCCATGATTCTGTCTCTCTCTATCTTTCAGTTTCTGTGTCTCTGTGTGTTTGTCAGTTGGAAGCCTGGCAATCTTGTTTGCTTCCAATTTCCAGGAGGATCTATATATGTTTTTCTTTGGGTTCACCTTGCTATTTGGCTTCTCTAGGCTTGTGAGCTATAAGCTTAATGTTCTTTGTTTATGGCTGGGGTCCACTAATGAGTAAGTACGTACCCTAATCATCTTTTTAGATTTGGGATAGCTCACTAAGGATAGTGTTTTCTATTTCCATCCATTTGCATATAAATTCAAGATGTCATTGTTTTTTTACCGCTGAGTAGTACTCTAATGTGTATATATTCCACACTTTCTTGATCCATTCTTCCATTGAGGGGCACCTAGGTTGTTTCCAGGTTCTGGCTATTACAAATAATGCTGCTATGAACATAGTTGCACAAATGCTTTTGTAGTATGATTGGGCATCTCTTGGCTATATTCCCAAAAGTGGTTTTGCTGGATCCTGAGGTAGGTTGATTCCCAATTTCCTGAGAAACCGCCACACTGATTTCCAAAGTGGTTGCACAAGTTGCATTCCCACCAGCAATGGATGAGTGTTCCCCTTACTCCACATCCTCTCCAGCATAGGCTATCTTTGGTGTTTTTGATTTTAGTCATTCTGACAGGGGTAATATGATATCTCAAAGTTGTTTTGATTTTCATTTCCCTGATCGCTAAGGAAGTTGAACATGACCTTAAGTATCTTTTAGCCATTCGAACTTCTTCTGTTGAGAATTCTCTGTTCAGATCATTACCCCATTTTTTAATTGGGTAATTTAGCATTTTAATGTCTAGTTTCTTGAGTTCTTTGAATATTTTGGAGATCAGACCTTTGTCCGATGTGGGGTTAGTGAAGATCTTCTCCCATTCAGTAGGATGCCTTTTTGTCTTAATGACAGTGTCTTTTGCTTTACAGAAGCTTCTCAGTTTCAGGAGGTCCCATTTATTCATTGTTGCTCTTATTGTCTGTGCCACTGGGGTTTTACATAGGAAGTGGTCTCCTGTGCCCATGTATTGCAGGCTACTTCTCACTTTCTCTTCTATCAGGTTAAGTGTGGTCGGATTCATATTGAGGTCTTTAATCCATTTGAGTTTTGTGCATGGATATAGATAAGGATCTATTTTCATTCTCCTACAGGTTGACATCCACTTATGCCAGCACCATTTGTTAAAGAAGCTTTCATTTGTCCATTGTATACTTTTACTCCTTTGTCAAATATGAGATGTTTATAGGTTTGTGGATTGATATCCGGGTCTTTGATTCAATTCTATTGGTCAACATCTCTGTTTTTATGCCAATACCAAGCTGTTCTCGTTACTGTAGCTCTGTAATAGAGTTTGATGTCAGGGATTGTAATGCCTCCGGATGTTCCTTTATTGTATAGGATTGTTTTGACTATCCTGGTCTTTTTGATTTCCATATAAACTTAGTTATTTTTCTCTCAAGGTCTGTGAAGAATTTTGTTGGGATTTTGATGGGGATTGAATTGAATCTATAGATTGCCTTTGGTAGAATTGCCATTTTTACTATATTGATCCTACCAATCCAGGAGCATGGGAGATCCTTCCATTTTCTGGTATCCTCTTCAATTTCTTTCTTCAAGGTCTTAAAGTTCTTCCTTTGTTAGTGTTACCCCAAGATACTTTATGCTATTTGTGGCTATCCTGAAAGGCGAAGTTTCTCTGATTTCCCTCTCTGTTTCTTTATCCTTTGTGTAGAGGTGGGCTACTGATTTTTTTTGAGTTGAACTTGTATCCTGCCACAACCCTGAAGGTGTTTATCAGCTGTAGAAGTTCTTTGGTAGAGTTTTTGGGGTCACTTATGTACACTATTATATCATCTGCAAATAACAAAAGTTTGACTTCTTCCTCTCCAATTCGAATCCCCATGATCTCCTTATTCTATCTTATAGCTATTGCTAGAACTTCAAGCACTATATTAAAGAGATATGGGGAGAGTGGACAGCCCTGTCTTGTTCCTGATTTTAGTGGAATCGCCTTGACTTTTTCTCCATTTAATTTGTTGTTAGCTGTTGGCTTGCTGTATATTGCTTTTATTATATTTAGATATGAACCTTGTATCCCTAATCTCTCCAAGATCTTTATCATAAAGGGGTGTTGAATTGTGTCAAATGCTTTTTCAGCATCTAATGAAATGATCATATGTTTTTTCTTTCAGTTTATTTATATGATGGATTACATTGATAGATTTTTGTATGTTGAAACAGCCCTGCATCTCTGGGATGACGCCTACCTGATCATAATTCATGATTTTTTTGATATGTTCTTGGATTTGGTTTGCCAGTATTTTATTGAGAATTTTTGCATTGATGTTCATGAGTGAGATTGGTCTGTAATTTTCTTTCATGGTTGAGTCTTTGCGTGGTTTTGGTATCAGGGTAACTGTAGCTTCATAAAAAGAGTTTGGCAATGACCCGTCTTTTTCTATTATGCGAAACACCTTAAGGAGAATAGTATTAGCTCTTCTTGGAAGTTCTGGTAGAATCCACCCAAACAGGAAAGAATATACCTTCTTCTCGGCATCTCATCGAACCTTCTTGAAAGTTGATCACATACTCGGTAACAAAGCAAACATCCACAGATACAAAAAAATTGAAGTAACCACCTGTGTCTTATCAGATCATCATGGAGTAAAGTAAGAATTTAACAACAATTCTCCCCCAGAAAGCCTACAAACTCATGGAAACTGAACAGTCAACTACTGAACCAGTCCTGGGTCAAGGTAGAAATAAAGAAAGAAATTTAAGTCTTCCTTGAATTCAACGAAAATAAAGACACAACATAACCCAATCTATGGGACCCTATGAAAGCAGTGCTAAGAGGAAAGTTCATAGCACTTAGTGCCCACATAAAGAAAACGGAGAATGCACACATTAGAGCCTTTTCATCACACCTAAAAGCTCTAGAAAAAAAAAGAAGCAGACTCACCCAGGAGAAGTAGAAGACTGGAAATAAACTGAGGGATGAAATCAACAAAATAGAGACACAGAAAACAATCCAAAGAATCAATGAAACAAAGACCTGGTTCCTTGAGAAAATCAACAAGATCGACAAACCCCTATCCAAACTAATCAAAAGGCAGAGAGAGAACACTCATATTAACAAGATCAGAAATGAAAAGGGGGACATAACAACAGACACTGAGGAAATTCAAAGAATCATTAGGTCTTACTACAAAAGCCTGTATGCCACAAAATTGGAAAATGTACAAGAAATGGATAGTTTTTGAGATAAGTACCATATACTGAAATTAAATCAAGACCAGGTGAACAATTTAAATAGACCTATAAGTCGTGAGGAAATAGAAGCTGTCATCAAAAACCTCCCAACCAAAAAAAGTAAACCTGTTTTTTTTTTATGACTACAGCCAACCAACCAACCAATAAATCATTCATCCATTAGTAAATTGCCTAGTGCTTTACAGTCTTAGCTGGAAATCTTTTTGAGCCTGGCTGAGAGAGAGTTAGAGATCAGTATCTGTCTCAGTTAGGGTTACTACTGCTGTGATGAAACACCATCACCAAAAGCAAGTTGGGCCAGAAAGGGGTTATTTGACTTGCACTTTCTTCACTGAATCATTGAAGGAAGCAAGGACAAAAACTCCTATAGTTCAGGAGCCTGAAGGCAGAAGCCATTGCAGAGGTCACAGATGGGTGCTACAAATGGACCTGCTCAATATATATATGTGTGTGTGTGTGTGTGTGTGTGTGTGTGTGTGTGTGTGTTTAAAAGTGACCACAATCAGGTACCTGATTGAAGGTTCTATGATGTCAATTAGGGTATTCACCAATCTGATAATTGGGGAAGGCCTGTTCAGGCACCCTCTCCACCGAGTCTTAGCAGGGTTCATCCTTGTGTATTCCCGGGAATTTCCCTGTCCTATAATGGCTCTCTCTGTCAAGATAGTCCAGTTGAAGAGGAGGAGGAATTATATAAGCATGGGGTGGTCAAGATCATGACAGGGAAATTCACAGAGACAGCTGAACCAAGATCATGCGAACTCACAAACTCTAGGATAACAACTGGGGAGTCTGCATGGAACCAAACTAGGCCCTCTGCATGTGGGCTACAGTTCTGTAGCTTCATCTGTTTGAGGGGCCCCTGGCAGTGGGACCGGGATCTATCCCTGATGTATGAGCTGGCTTTTTGGACCCTATTCCCTATGGTATGATACTTTGCTCAGCCTTGATTCAGGGGAGAGGGACTTGATTTGCCTCAACTTGTTATGCCAGGCATAGTTGATTTCCAATGGGAGGCCTTACACTCTCGATGGAGTGTAAGAAGGGAAGAGTGGAGAGAAGGCAAACTGATGTTTGGTATATAAAATATTTAAAAAATAAATTAATTAATTAAATAAAATACATCTTAATAAAAGCAGTGAATTTAAGTAAATTTCTACCTAAAAATTAAATGATTTTCCTTGTTGTTTATATGATGTGTTTACATTGAATTTACCACATTATAATTTCAGTTTCTAAAATAGTCATAAAAATATAAAACTCTTTAATAAAGGCTAACAGAATTTAAAATGTTATATATTTTTATGTGTGTATGAATTCACATGTATGCATTTAACATTTTAACATATCTGTAACTAACATTTGGATCTTAAAATAATAAGTCTTTCATATTTAGAATCATGTGAGCCACCAATAGGCCCTTGAATTCAAAAATATATATTACGCCAGCATTTAGTAGACTGAAATGAAGGACTCAGAAATTAATGTTTCAAGACACCTTATGAGTTTGATGTAGCTTTCTGAATAGGATGGATACTTTTATATAGAAATATTTTTCTGAATCTATCAAAGTTAACAAAATATGAAAATAATAATTGAGCCTAAAAATACTCTAGGTTAATCAAAACAATTACAGTTCCTTCCAAACACATTTTTGCTTTTGTAACTATTATTTCTAAAAACAAATCAAAAGTTTGATTCTGAATGCCAGACTTAAACAAATTGGACCCAAATCTGCTCCAAGTCTTTTAATACTTGGGAACTGGCAACAACTAGAAAGGAGTCTCGGAGACACTGAGAAAGATTTTGGCAATTTTATTATGCTAAATATTTAAATATAGCACTCCTTTTGTTCCTTCTTTCATATCTGAGAAGGCAACACACTTCCTCACTTGAAGTACTGTCCTCACTTGAAGGAAGTACTGTTTTTTAGAAACTCCATTTGGAAAGAAATGTTTTGGTTAACTTAATGTGCTGGTTTTGATAAGCAAAAACCTAACTTAGATGTCCCAAATGTCAAATGATGTTGTTATATTTATCAGTATAATGTCTCTGGAGAAATATTCACATTAATAGATATAAAGATTTTGGAGTAGGCCTAATTGATATTAGGATTATTTCTTTAAAGTTAATGCTCATGTTACCAAATAATTGAAAATTAATAATACATATGAAGAGTTATTTTTTAGAAATATTCCCCACATGGGAAAAAACAAGGAAGAATGATCTCCTGAATATTATGGATATGTCAGAATTACAGATGGGAGGAGACAAGCTAACCAGATTATTAACTAAACTGTGTAACATAAAATTTATCATGGTATCTCTGTTTTGAGAAGTCAGCACCTAAAATTGGATGTGTACTATTTCTTTCTTTGGTGACTCTTTCCATGCGGTAATACCAATGCCTAAATATATGGAATTTATTATCTCTTAATAATTAAATAGCTGTCAGAAACTCCTTCCAGGAGTTTTTTATTTTTTTCACAGTCAGACACAGATTCTTTTCAGGATTTTTTTTTTTTAACAGGTAAATAATTTATTCAATAATTTCTACAAGCATTCATATCTGGTAGTAAGATACACCAGATACCTGGATTAATATCATTGTAAAGAGCAACTAACATGCTAGATTGAAAATTATGAAAGGATATTCTTTTTTTTTTTCCCATACATTGTTTTGTTTTATTTTTTCCATTCAAGAACATAATT